>NESQ01000154.1:0-188426 GCA_003070745.1 Tuber borchii | reverse complement strand
AAAGCCAGTGAAACAAAAGAAAAACCACCCAAAAACCAAAGAAGACGCTGCCCGGTGCAAACAAACCCTAGGCATTGCCCCCATTGCCCCCATTGCCCCCATTGCCCCCATTGCCCCCATTGCCCCATTGCCCCCATCACCCGCATTACCCCCAACTTTATCATCAGCGCCTTCCTCAATAGCGTCATGTACTGACACCTCACACCCGGGAGGTGGGATCCCTTGGGGAAGAGCCACCATTGGGACATCTTGTCCTGCATATCGGCTCATATATGCCAGCCCCTGCCTCACTCGAGCGCGCGAAAACAGTTCCCGGGAGTGGGTCTGGAACCTAACACCCCTATGATCGTTGCTCAGAATTCTCCTCTGCCAGCCGTTGTGGGACCTAGGAAAGGCCCTTCTGCGCCTTGCATGGCGCTCCACATCGTCCTCCTCTTCAGAGTCAGATTCTGGCTCAGTGTAGAACTCGGCGATGTCGAATTGACCGGGGAAGAGATCGTTCCGGCTGTGACCAACAAGAGGTGTATTGGGACGAACAGGGTCCCCACTATCAGGAGGGGCAACAGATGCTCAGTGGAGGAAGCAGGCGACAGTAAGAGTGAAGCACTAGGAGAGACGAAGCCAAGTATTGACCTGATCGTTGTCGATCAATTCGATCTGGTCGGCGCTATCAGGAGTGACATACAGGTCTTGAATGTCGCAGAGAATTCCAATGAACTGCCGGGGGTGCTCGCCGTCCTCTACGTACTGACAGGCAGCTTCGCCGAGCTCCTGTAAAGTGTAGTGCCTGAGAACCGCTAGCCAACTCTTGTTTGGCATAGCGTTATTACCATAGTTTATCCATGGGAGCTGGCGAGCCTGCCCAGGCTCGGCACCTGTGGTCGAAATGAATATTATTCGTACTGGTTTCTCCTCATGAACGGTCGGTTAGGGACGAGCAACGGCCCTTTCGTCTCTCGATCCGGATCCAGATGCACCGCCAGCGCCTCTATCTCCCCCCTCTTCCTCGGCATCAGAATTAAGTCTGGCATTCCTACGAGGCTTAGCTGCCTTCTTCAGGACGTCCATGATGAGAGCATCTAGAGCAACGTGGAAGGCCCGATGTTGGCCGTTCCAGGGGGAGTTGAATTTGGTTCGGAAGCCTCTGAGAGCAATGTGTACGACGGTCTCCGTCCTAACCTCGTTCCACAAAGTGTCACCGGCCTGCGTGCGAGAGGTGATATTCCTCTCATTGCACTTCTGGAGAATATATGTGCAAACGGCGCGGTATCTGCTCCCTTCCACGGTTCATCCCTCACCAGTTAGGTTAAGCTCAGTCCGGAAGATGGCAGTGGTGACACGACCACGACCACAAATCGGAGGCATGCTATTAACCAATTAGATTTTCTATAAAAAAGACTAAATGGGACGCGCAAAAGACTAATCTGAATTAGTCGAGGATGTTCTTGGCATGCAGAAGAAGACGGGAAATCCCAAAGTAATCTAGCAAATAGCGATCAGTAATCATTCCATCTTGGGAAAGGTGCAAATGAGACAAACAGAAGACTAACTATAGGGGGGGATAGCAAGCGAAAACGGGGAGCCGCTAGTATATCTAGAGAATAGTGGTCAGTTATCGTTTCACATTAAGGCTTTAGAAGAGCTCGTAGGAGCTGTGCACAAGTTCATTCAAGAACTTACGCAGCGCTTTATCATGTCCCAGAAGGAAGTGAGAAAGACCAGGTCTCGGGTTGGTATCTCTAGGAGGCCGAGGAAGGAAGGAAAGGGACGAATTGTGGCACAAACTTACTTTTAGGAGGTAGAAGCGATCGAAAGCTTCGCTTCAATTAACAGTAAGTTACCGGTATTCTATGGATATCAATCAGTATAGCCTACGAAAGGCCTGAGAACGGCTCATTTTGGACCTTAGGAACCGCGGACGAGACTTACCGGTATAGTTGGTGTAAAATGTGAGTGAGACTATATGATCGCGGAAAACAGTTCTCATTTATATAAAACGTATCGTTGTGAAGGGAAAAGTTGCTTTTGGAGGACTAAGAAGGACGATGAGAAGCTGTAGATTGATTAGAAGATAATAAAGGAGTGGAGAAGGAAAATCCTGGGGTAGCGAGGGGTTTATATAAGGAAGAGCGTACTATTCAAGCTATTTGTCGTAGTATCAAGAGTTCTAACAACTCAGACCAGTTTGAAAGAGACTGTTAAACGTCCCAACTTGAACGTAGAACGTCCTTCTGTGCCTGTACAAAAAAGTACAGATGTACAGTTGCCGTGAGGCAAATATGTAACAAGGTAAGCTTGTACACTTGAAAAGGTGGGTTGAACAAACATGAACAAGCTTTTCAAGAGTGCTTTAAGGTACAACAATGTAATAGGCAAGCTTGTGACTACCCCTGCTTTCTTGATATGGGCTCGGATAAGGAATATTAGGGTATGGTAGATGAGCGTTTGCCATTAGGTTTGGCCCTCTCAAAGTCGGCACTATGCCGAATAAAGCACACCTGAGGTTTAGGGTATAATTCGCATTGCTTATCATTTTTTAAAAAGTAATCGTAGATATGTTAAGTAAGGCCTTCTCGCGATTTGTAGGAGTCTGTCGTGGCCCTGGGCCGTCGTTCATGTTCATGCCTGCAGGACCTCCAACACCCTACCTGGATTTAGTCTGAAAGCTAATGTGAAAAGGGAGTTTTGAGCCGCAGGACGTCATTCAAGTACGAGTACTAGTACAATCCTGCTCAGGGGAAGGTAAGACCAACCCGAACAGTTGGCCTTTGAATTACAAACAGGCCATACAACACACCTTATGTAACATTCCAGGTTCATGAGAGGTGGTGCAATAGGTGACGATCGATCCATATAGTATATGAGAACATTCTTAGGCCATTCCTACGTTGTATACGGACAACGCTGCTCTCATACTATGTTTATTATAAAAAGGGATATAAAGAATATCATTTAAGATAGTAAATAGGAAAGTACTTAGATGACTGCGTGAGGAGCTAACTACAGGTCCCAAGCCTCGCCTTTTATATCGGCGCCTCCTCACATACCTAACCCTGGTGACTCATATAGATGAGTCACGCACCCCTATGACTCTAAGCGAGTCCTAGTGTGAAATCCATCAGCTGACTCCTATGAGTTACTGTGCACTATATCAAACCAATCATCGTGCTCTTAACTAGTCATGTGCCCAAAGGGGTCACATGCGCGAGACCCATGACTCATAATTATGAGTCATGTGCAAAATACATATCAAGTGACCACCAAGTGTGGTCACGCGCATAACATAAACATATAATAATAACTATGGCTCGCAAGTGCGAGTCATGTGAGAGGAAACACAAACCTACTATTCATAACCGTGAATAGTGTGAAACCAATTCCTTCACTAGTCACCGTTTGTGACACCTTGAAAGTTTTTCAAGTTCACATATTTTTTCTATCCCTTGAAATATCTTGAATTTACTGAACAGACAGTATGATGATGAATTTCGTCCGATTTGCACCTTTTTGCGTGCAATAACATCTATCTATAGCACAGTTCGGGTCAAGAACTAGTTATTTAATTACCACATGCATTCAAGCATAGTGAGATCAGTCTCAAAAAGTAAGTTTGACTTTCGCGTCTCTTTTGTGCTGTGTATCAAATCTAATTTCTTGTAAAATGGTACAAGAGTCTCAATGCCCGTACTGCAGAAGAAAATACAAGTTAAGTACATGGTACTGGAAGCATATGGAAACAGCGTATTTTGACTTTGTACAGCCTATTTGCGATGAAGAACGGTATGCGCGAATCCCCCAGCCTGCCGACTCTGACCTAACCTCCAATCTACTCGGGGAAAAATTTTGTACGGCTGAAACGAATATTGAAGCAAATGAGTTTGATCTCTACGTAAACGCTGCCGATTTAGACGTGAAAAATCTTAATTATTCAGATACTGAGGAAAGCACACCATTGGTTGGACTACCAATACCGACGACGCACCCCACTGCTGAAAGGTCACTACGGGACGTTGTACAGCCCGAAAGATCTGAAGATGAGATGTGGTCACCATTCAGAAGCAAGAAGGACTTTGAGCTTGCTCGGTGGTTTATTGAAGCAAAGGTACCAAAGGATCACATAGATAGATATTTCAAGAAGGACTTGGGGCCTGAGGGCAGTAATATTAACTCTGCTTATCTTCTCTTTAATGCCGTTGATCAGTTGGAATCAGGTATGGGAATGAAGAGCTGGAAAGAGAGGTTTGTATCGTTTAGCGAAGCTGTAAGTAAATGGACCCTACAACGTCCTATTCTAACCGAAAGTAGGAAATTTGGGACGAGGAAGGACCAGACGAAGCTTCTGTAACACAGAAATCTTTTTCCGCAATCCTATTGATTGTGCTAAATATTTACTTGGTCAAAGATGTTTTGCTCAAGATTTAGTTTACTCCCCTGTGAAGCAATGGAATAGTGAAGAACCACCTCAGAGAGTTTATTCGAAGATGCATACCGCTGATTGGTGGTGGGAGACACAGGTAGGTTCAAATACGACGTTCCATGGCGCTTCCATACCGTTTACTAGGACACAAAATTAACAGCCAGCAAAGGATGAATTACCGGATGGAGCAACACTTGTACCAATCATATGTTCCTCAGACATTACTTGTTCGACCAATTTCTCGGGAGATAAGAGAGCCTGGCCAATCTACATGACAATTGGAAATATCCTATTGATTACACGGAATAAACCCTCGAAATATGCAACCGTTCTTTTGGCGCTTTTGCCCGTCCCCCCAAAGATGCTGGGCATAGCAGCAAGAGATGCACGGTAAAGGCAGGTCAACAATGAGATTCTTTGTGATTTGATAGAAGCGATCTTTGTGCTAATTGTTGTTGCACTAGGGAACTCCGGACTTGAGGTTAAATGCGCCGATGAAAAGGTCCGATTGTGTTTCTTATACCTCTCGGCGTGGATTGCGGATCACTTGGAAAATGTAACATTGCACGGTATTCAACAAAATCAGTGCACTGTCTGTGACGTTCGATCGGAACAGCTAGGGTCTCATTTGAGACGTTCTGCAGCCAGACGAGATTATAGGAAATCCCAACCATTAGCAAAAAAACAGCCTGCCCCCTGTGCCTCATGTCGTTGAGTTTTATGTTTTGGCGCATCATGAGTCCTACGATCGCGATATTAAAAATCCCGTTCATTTGACTAAAGAAGATGATATTAATTCTGTTTTCTGCAAAATATGAGCAATTTTTATTAAGAACTCATGGACCTTTTACATACCGAAGTTGAGAAATTTGAGTTCATAACATACAACTTTGTAATGTAAAATATCTATGAGATATTGATAAAAATAGCTCATATTTTGCTAAAATTAAGATTTGTATCTGATCATTAGGGGACACAATCGGAAGCATCATGATTAACCGGGGTCACTCGCGATTAGCTACAACGTAAAACTCAACGACATGGCTCACCGTGGGGCATAAAAGATAAATTTTTTTTTACTGATGCATATCTCTTCAACAAATACTGTGAAAACGATCAGCAGGCCAAGCAACAACTAATAGATTGTGGTTTCAAATTGCTTCCTAGCGTCTTTTGGGGGCTTCCAAACGTTCAGCAATCCGAACTGCCCAAACCTGATATTCTCCATGTCGTGTACCTGGGAATATTCGAAACACACCTTATGAAATGGATTATCAGATTTCTAAAGAAATACAAACGGCTACAAGCATTCGATGCTATCTGGAAGAGTTTAGATATTTATTCTGGCTATTCCGCGCCGAACAAAGAGTACAGTCGGATCTCTCAGTGGACCGGAAAAGAGATGAAGAATCTAGTTAAAGTGATACTACCATGTTTTGCAGCCTCTCTACATCGTTCGAGTACCGCAGAACGTCCCATATTCACCAAAGCTCTAGCCTGTGTCCGGTCAATTGTCGACTTTACTCTAATATCACAATATACAAGCCATACCGATGCGACGATTCAATACCTCGAACAGTTCCTTAAGGCCTTTCATGATCACAAAGTCGTTTTTAAAGAGTACCGAAAGGATAAGTCCACTGCCAGGAAAGTGAGAGAGGTCACAGCCAGAATTCGAGGTGAGCATAGAGAAGTACTTAATCAACACCGCCTTTTGGGAGCTACATTTGCCAAAAGACGTCGCATTGCGGATGAGCAACGTCGCGATTTAGATGGAATTGTTGCAGATATATATGATGAGGATGTAGACTTTGACTTTGTTAAGATACATCTGTTGAGTCACTTCGGGGACCATATACGGCGCTTTGGGAACATTCAAATGTATTCTACCGAGTCGGGTGAAACAAGTCACAAAACAATGATCAAGGAGGGCTATCAGCGGTCAAATAAAAACGATGCAAGCCAACAAATACTACGATCATATTCTAGACTTGATAGCTTTAAAATTCATGAAATGAATATCCAAGTGGATCTATCGCGTCCGATTCGAGACGAAATACGCGACAAACAGCACAAACAGCAAGTCAGTTTAGTAACTAAACAACCAATAGGTTTCACACCAACCGTGGAAACTATTTCCCAGCTCTACCAGAGTTTGAGAAATTTTCCGGAGCTTTTAATCGATTATTATCGACGGAAGTCGTCTGTGAGCCAACATTTTGATGTGGATTCCGTTAACCAGTTTCCAGTTGAGATATATCAGCTTTTACGTGTCCCGGTAGAGAACTTTCAGGACGAGAGGGAGGTCACTTGGCACCTTCGGTGTACCGGAACCCAGCGTTGGAGGTCAACAGGGCAGAGCAGGAATGATTGGGTATGGGGGGATTCGGGTAATAGAAGTATTTATGGAGCACTAAAAGGCTGTTATCTGGCCCGGTTGGTTTCGATAATGAAAGTTCGAGACCCAAGAACGGGTTTAGTAGATAGACTGTTATTAGTAGATAGACTATATATTGAGAACTTGGGGAAGCTCAGCGATATCACAGAACTTGTTACCGTTACTTTGGGGACGGCGAAAGGCACAAATGGAACAACCGAGATAGTCGTTAGTATCAAACGGATCATGGGCATGGCGCATTTAGTGCCCGAGACTAGTGGTACGGATAACAACCACTGGTATGTAAATAGTAGAATTGATTTAGAAACATTTAATTTAATTTATTGAAAACTTTACAGTAGAAAGAAAGAAACAAAAAATGGTATGAAGGGGACGCGTAGCAGTGCATTTTGAGACACCTAAGGATATCGATGGTGAACTAACCGAGGCGACAAATAGGAGTGGTACAGAAAGGCAAAGTGAATCATGAATGTCAGGAGAAGGACGAGAGAAGGCACAAAAGATACGGGCTTCAGTGAAATAAAACAGATTTGGCACGCATACTTTGGAAACAGAAGGGTGTGTGGGGCCGGTACAGGGGTAGAGAGTAGATGTTATGACCTGAAGAACATCCCCCAGGGGACGAAATCCATAATGGAGAAATCAAGGGAAGAGAGAGAGAGCAAAGTGCGATATGGGACGCTGAGAGAGACGAGGTTGTTCCGGACGCGCACTAGGGGTAGAGAGTGCATGTTATAACGTGAAGAATGTCCCCAGGGGGACAAATTCTATAATGGAGAAATTAAGGAGAAGGGAGAGCGCTAAGGGCGTGATGGGGCGCTGAGACAGGCAAGGTTGTTCCAGACGCGCACAGGTACAAAGCGGACGCACAACAGCCAAAATGGGCTGGATGGAAATACCAATAAAAACAGGGGTCAGTTAAGCGAGATCTCCTCGCTAGTGGAGCAATCTAGGGGCCACCTGCAAAAGAGGATGGTAAATGGCGCTGAAGCCATGTATGGGGCTTTCAGAAGGCCTGTTGGGTCTTTAGGAAAGGCGGTAAATGAATGAGGGACAGGAGGGACCGGGGGAGGTGGTATTACTAGCAGATACTACAGGGAGATATGTAGGTAATACATGAGGGAGAATTTTTTTTGCTGATGCATGCCGGTTCTTTTACCATAAATAAATAAATGCTTGATATAAAAAAAAAAAGATAAGATCAATGAAAGGAGATGAAATTGGACTATGGGTTTTTAAGGAAAGCATATAGCAACTGCTGATCCACACGCAAGCAACGATACAGCCTGATGTAGAAATGCATACGTAGTCTACAACGTAGGGATTCCTACTATCCTGCAGGTATACGCAACACCACACAGCGGAAAGACCCCGGCTGTGCAACGCATGATAGAACCATAAGTCAGAGCAATTCCAGTCCCACTTTCTAATAGCATGGTAATATAATAGTATAGTTTGTACTTGGGAGTGCATGAAAGTAATTAATATTTTGTGGCACAGTGTAGACTAAAGTCATGGGACTGGTTAGGGGTTAGACTATCTGACCTGTCCTGTCACTTTGTGCTACACTGTACCACAAAATATTAATCACTTTCATGTACCCCCTAGTACAGTCTAAAACGTGGCTAGGTTTTTGGGCACAATTTAATCGGTAATATTATACAACTTTAGGCTATAAGTTAAATATTCAATAAAATAAAAATGAAAAATTAAATGAAAGTGAAAAAAATAATAGAGGTACTTGGTGATGTTGTACTTGTATCATAATATTATCAAAATCTCAAAAGAGGTATTTTTGATGGAAAGTGCAAAAAAAAAAAACATTACGGCAGCCACAGTCTTTTATTATTTCAATTATTAAATTCCCTTGGTCTACTGAGCACATATCCTCAACTGAAATTGTATGATACTCACATGTCTTTGCTAAGAACACTGCTAACCCATATTTTGCTGGGGCCCCCGCCAAATATTCGGCGCACAGAGGTATTCTTGGCAAAGACACGTGAGTGCAATACTCTACTAATAAAGCCCTATTAATCAACGCTTGGTGCTAATTTGGGCCTGATGGCAAAAAATACTGCACAGCCAGGTAATAATTTTCCTTAGCTTGGTCCGCCTTTTGGACCGCACGAACGATGTAAATTTGTTCTTGTATGTAGAGTCGGTTTTAAGGCTGATGGACTTTTGGGTGAGGTTGCTGGCTAGGTTGGATAGGAAAGTGCGGGAGATCAACGTAACTCTGATCAGTGCACGTGGCCGCCCTCCACCCTACCCTACCATAGTATTGGCCACTAGAGACCTCTGGGGAGGTTACAAAGATTTACTTGATCGCAGTCAGGGTCGGTAGTTGTGTGTCCCTCTTGTTTTTGCTTTCTGTCTATTCTTCCACACTTGCCGCCCTGCTTGAGGTGCTTCGCTATTCCCCGACGGCAGGAGCCAGGACATTGAGAATAAGGCAATTAGATTTGGTAGCTACTGTTAGAGTAATATTATTCTAATTTTTGTCAAGGGAATCGGGGGTATAGTATTTGCGGCGCGGTAGTGGGTGGCTTGTTCTGGGGTGAAGTCTTCTATCTAGCTCAATCATATAGGCAAGATTCCGGAAAATGGGGTAATTTCGACCAGCTCCGATGGCCTAATGGCTAAGGAACTGGTCCGTACTAATCTGAAACAGGGAACACTATAAGTTCGAATCCCGGTGGAGTGGACGTAGTCGAGCATTCAAAAATGCTCGGCGAACCACTTTTTTGCGGTTTAGGGGCAAGGGGATTGGAGTCCTATCAACATTGGCGTTTGTGGGGGACAAGAATATATTGACCGGACATTAACTCTCGCTTGGTATACTGTACCGGCACTAGTGCCATCTTACTAATGGAGCTCTAAAGGGTTAGAGAAACAGAATTGGTCCATTATCCAATGACGGACACACCTGTAATCCACCCTCTTTGAGAAAATTCAGTCGGCACCACCAAAAATTCCTCTTACGCAGAACTAGCACAACTTTGGGGGAAGAGTAATGCAAAAAGCAAGAGTTTATTATAGTCTTGCCTAGCGAACCTAAGGCTGCAAGTACCGGGGTCCGGGGTCGTGGGATGTGAAGCCCCCGAGACCGAATCAACATTGTCAGTTGGTAAAGAATAACCAATTTCAAAGCTTGGAGATTTTTCTCTTAAGAAGGCTGGATGGCTAACATAAAATTCGCTGTTAAGGAACTGGTATGGACTGAGACTTTTTAGAATTTCTAGTAGTGAGGGAACCAAATTTTTTAGAGTTACTGTACTTGACTTGCTATGAGTTCTGGAAGAGATCACTAATTGTATCTTAAGGTAGATTTTCCTATTAGTATCGCTGATAGGTATTGGTGGGTGATATTTCGTGATTATACAATTATCGGTTGGTGTGGCCTTGGCAATGCAGCCAAGCCATGCCACGTGACGAACAGCTTGTCGTGTGGCACTCGTCCACGTCTCCCAAGCTCTAACCCAGGAGCTCCGGATTTGCACCGCTTTCTCCTCCTCTACTACTCTACTACCCCCCCCACCCCCCTTTCGTACTAAGTACAGCCCTATACACAATGTCATCTCCGCAATCTCTCAGTCAATCCAAACACGAGGAAGAACAACGGGAAATTGAGGGCCAGGGGCAGGAGGCAGCGACAGAGGAGGAAGAGGAAGAGGAGGAAGATGAGGAACCCCGACTGAAGTACACTCGTTTAACACGGTCGTTAGGAGGGGTATATCGGAATGGTGACGCAGTATCTACGAGCTTGGTTTTTGGCGAGAGGATGGTTTGTATGATTATTGCCATGTTCCCTAGTTGAGTGCTAATACGTACCGTCAGATTATAGGAACACACAACGGGAACATTGTGAGCCTCATTTCTTGGGATATTTATCACTATTGGGCTCTGAAGACTCTATTGCTGATTAGCATTTGAATCTAGCATATATTGTCACTGCCATCGCTCAATAGCATACGAGTCTATCACGCGCATTCAGCCTCGATAACTTCCATCTCGATATCACCGCCTCCCCCTCCTCCACTCCCGACTCAAATCCGTCGTTTTGCTGCTCACCAAGACCGCAATATCCATGTCGCGACTTCTGCTATTGATGGCCTTGTCTGTGTTGTGCCCCTCCTTCCCGCCAATCCTGGCAACAATTCGTCAACTGCACCATATTCCAAGTCCGAAATTACCTTCAAAAATTTCAAACGCCCAATTCAGTCAGTAGCGCTGTCACCAAACTTCCGTACCGATCGGACTTTTATATCTGGTGGATTGGCAGGAAACCTGATTCTCTCTGTGGCACCGCCAGCAGGCGGAGGTGGTGGAATGGCATGGATGGGGTTGGGAGGTAACAGTGGCAAGGATACTGTCTTACATTCTGGAGAAGGCGCTATATCCGCGATCTCGTGGAGTAAGGAATCACCGAGATTTGTGGCCTGGACAAACGAGCAAGGAATTAAGATTATGAGATCTCATATTGTACCACCAGAGGTTAAAAAAGAAGAGGTTATCGAAGGAAGTGAAGGAGGCCCAAGTATCGGAGTCAATCCTGGATTAGCGAGTTGGATTCCAGGTTTAGGAGTTGGTGGGCGGCCAGTGGGTGAGACCGCTTGGAAGCGAATCTCGGCCATCGAGAGGCCAGAAAGTATCCCTGAGGAGTTGGCAACGGTTCACAAACCAAGGCTTGAGTGGATTGATAGGCGTAATTTATCTGAGGATGATGCTGACGGCCGAACTCTGACCACTGCAGACGACGTCAGTCCTACAGCAGTGAAAGGGAAGCCTTCGATGGGAACTGACTGGGGGCAACGAGAGAAGCTCTTAGTTGGATGGGGTGGTACAATTTGGGTTATGGATGTTTTTGCGGGAGATGGAACGGGGGAGGAGGAGAAGCGGGCTGGGTGGGCAGAGATCGTGCACATGTGGGTACCCCGAAGAAGAGTGACATTAGGAAATAATGCTGATAATGATCCTATAGTTTGCAAACCGATTGCACTATATCTGGCTTAACCATGTATACTCCATCTCTTGTTCTACTCTTGGCTTACCTCAAGGAAGAAACACCGTCGCCTCATGAGCCTGAGCAGGCATCTTCTTCCAGTGCTGGTGCTGAGGCCTCCCCAAGTTCCAAGTCCCGCACTCGCCGTGGGCGAACTAGTGCTCTTACGCCTGAATTGAGATTTATTGATATTAACACATCAGAAGAAGTAAGCGCGGACGAGTTGTTGATGAGTAGATTCGAAGGCCTGGCTGTTGGCGATTACCACCTTGGTGTTCTACCAGCTAACCCACCCATGATCACTCGCCCTCCTTCAGCTTCTGGAGAAGGTGACATTCTCGGTATAAGTACCGCAAGCAATTATTTGTGGGCGGCGGGAATGAACGCTACGCAGATATTTTCTAGCGCAGCGAGTGTGCGAAGTCTAGGTAGTGCGTCACGACGAGAAAGTTTTAGCAATGCGAGTGTGAGTAAGGCCTCGGGAAGCCTGTCCGGTCTCCGCGGGATGAAGGAGAAAAAGGAAGATGTTGGGTGGGAGGAATACCCGGGCAAGAAAATCTATATTACTAGTCCCTACGATGTGGTGTTTGCTACTGAGAGAAGTCCAAAAGACCACCTGGGATGGCTATTGGAGAAGGAAAAGTACAAGGATGCGTGGGAATTAGTCGATGCGCAGCCCGACATTATTTCATCTGATACCGCTTCCTTGAGCGAATACGATGAGATTGAGCGGGTCGTGGTCGATCCTGATGCTCCGGACCCAGCCTATGACTCTGATTCAACCATCAGTGGCGGCAGACAGAAGGTTGTTCAAATGTTTTCGGCCACAGAAAAAGAAAAACGAAGAATTGGCGAGTTATGGCTGCGGAGCTTGATAGATGTTGGCGATTGGACTACGGCTGGGGCTGTATGCGGAAAAGTTTTGGGAGTGTCAGGAAGGTGGGAACACTGGGTGTGGGTGTTTGAAGCAGCTGGAAAGATAGAGGAAATTACGCCTTATATACCCAGCACGCCATTATCGCCACCACTACCAAGCGTGATATATGAGATTGTTTTGGCACATTACCTCGTAAACGGTCGGCGGCAGTTTCAGAAACTTCTTATGCGCGACTGGAAACCGGAGGGCTCGAGGACGCTGTACGATCCCCGAACTATCATCGATGCAGTTGAGAGGAAACTGGACAACCGTGAAGACGACGTTTATGAAGGAGATGAAGATTGGATAATACTGCAAGAGTGCCTTGCAAAACTATTTATGGCTGTCGCCGAGCCTAGGAATGCACTGAAATTCTATGTCACACTCAAGAATGCCGACGAAGCATTCAAACTGATTAGGGAGTTCCGTCTTGTCGATGCTGTTAAGGACGATATTCCATCCTTCATAAAGCTTCGGGTGTCTGACGAGCAGATGCGGAATGCAAGTATCGCTGAGTTGGAAAGGGGAACAGAGGAGGCGATTGGCTTATTGGTACAAGAGGCTGGGCATGGTATTGTTGGGCCGAAGATGGTGGTGCGGCAGCTGGACGACGACAAAGTTGCTGGCGGAAAGCTATTCTTGTTTTTCTATCTCCGCCGGCTGTGGATAGGTAGTGCGGGAGATAGTTCTGGGATGGGTGGAGAGGGGATTGGAATTGGAGGTGGAGGAATACTGGCCGAATTTGGAGACTTGATGGTCGAATTGTTTGCAGAGTACGACCGGCCGTTACTAATGGACTTCCTTAAGGATAGTCATTCATATTCCTTAGAGAAGGCATCCGCAGTGTGCGAGAGGAGAAACTATATACCAGAGTTGGTCCATCTGCTCTCTAAGACCGGGCAAACTAAGCGTGCGCTCTTCCTTATTATCGATAAGTTGGCCGATGTCTCCCAGGCTATCGCATTCGCAAAGACTCAGGATGATCCAGATCTTTGGAATGACCTGTTAGATTACTCTATGGATAAACCAAAGTTCATTCGCGGGCTGCTTGAGAACGTTGGGACCACCATTGATCCGATCACACTAGTAAGGAGGATTCCGACAGGGCTAGAAATCGAAGGGCTTAAGGCCGCTTTAGGGAAGATCCTCAAAGAGTACGGCGTACAATGGAGTATCTGCGACGGGGTTGCAAAAGTCCTCAGAAGCGAGGTAGCGAGAGGCATGGAGGAGCTCCGCAAAGGCCAACGACGGGGTGTCAAATTCGAGGTTGCGATCGAGCGAGAGCTTTACCTTAGCACTGAGGTGGAAGGCTCTGCCACTGAGGACGGTGGAACAGTTCGAGATGTCGAACTCGAGCGGGAGGAAATCGGCCTTGGTGTTGGTGGGAGATATGCATGTGGTGTGTGCAAGGTCGACTTCGAGCCCACAGGTAATTATCCTTTCATCCTTTCCCCGTTCGCGAGACTTGGCTAATAATGATATAGAGAAAGATACTCTCATAGCGTTCGCCTGCCGACACATCTTTCACGTGCGCTGCCTTGTAATTGCTCACGGCAGCGAGGGAGATGTTCCCGAGGTATGTGGCCATGGTGTGGAGGAAGAAATACTAGGCGTAATGGGGCGTAGTGTGGGGACTAAGGTTACGCATGCCGCCCTTATCAGACAGAGGGTTCAGGGCGGGTGCGTACTTTGTGAGCGGAGGGGGGGCGAAGACGAATTTTAATTTATTTCTGCTGTTTTGTTTCTTTTTTGTAATATTATATCAGGGTGGATTTAGCTTGCATGGTGGTTCATGTTTTATGAGGTGAATTTGTATGAATCTGGTACGACGAGGGAATAGGTGTTCTGGTGATGCTTGGCAGCTGGCAATGCTTACATTGCTTAGCGAGTGATGCGCAATGATCTGCAGTTTGCAGCCTCCATGCAAGGCCAGGACAGGTGTACTGCACTGTATGATGTGCTGGCATTTGAAGTTTGAAACAGCGGTTCCTCTCAGCCCTTATAAGAGCTGGAGGAGGAAAGAGGATATAGGAACGAAGTTAGGATTAATCAATCTTTCTAAATCTTTCTAAATCTTTAAAAAGATTGGCGAGGGCGTTTGGAATCTTCAGACTCGTTTCATATCCGGGTCTAGGCCTTATCTTGTACGACCATATCCCGCGCTCCACCAAGTGTTAGACCACCAACTTGCTCGCTTGCGATTGAACATCACATAATATTGCTACCACCCTCACGATGCCATTCCTTTCCCTATCAAACGAGCTTATCCTAGAAATAACAACCTACCTCTCCCCGCCATGCACATCCCACCTCCTACTTTGCAACCGCCACCTCTCTGGCCTCCTAGCCACTGCCCCAATAGACGCAGTCTTCCGCACCCGCTCCGGGTCTCACGGCGCCCGGGCCCTCCTCTCCGCCGCGGAGCGCGGCGACGTCCTAGCAGTCACCACCCTCTTCCAACGCGGAATCCTCGATCTCATCAGCACCCCAACCTCCAATGCCGGCAAATTCCTAGTAGACGCGATCCGCAAGCTCGACGACACAATAATAAACACCCTCCTAGAAGCCGGCATCCCCGTAAACCCCGGCAGCAGCTGTGGCCAAACTCCTCTCTCGGTGGCGGCTACGAACGGGCGTGCAGGGGTAGTCCGCATGCTATTGGAGCGCCCAGAGCTAAAACTAAACTGCCCGGACGGGATCCGGGGAATGACCCCGCTAATGCACGCCATTGAGCAGAAGCACGAGGAGATCGTCCGTCTGCTGCTCGCGGACCAGAGGACCATGGTTACGCTGACGGGCGGGAGGGACCGGGAGACGCCCTTCATGATGGCTATTCGCTGCGACGCCGAGGGGATCGTCAGGGAGTTTTTGCGCCATCAGGAAGTGGACGTGGCTATTTCGGCTGCGCTCATGACCGGGGATGCATCGCTTAAGATTGGGATGAATCATGCGGGTGATGGGGTGGTTAGGGCGTTATTGGAGGATTCTAGGGTCGATGTTAATTTTTCCGAGGCGGATGGGGTCACGGCTCTGCATCTTGGCGTGATGATGGGCCGGGTGAATGCTGTTAGGATGCTTGTAGAATCTGGAAAGGTGGATGTTCATGCTGTTTGTTTGGATGGCGGCGATACGGCGCTGGGGATTGCGGTTAGGGAGGGACATAAGGAGATTGAGGAGGTGCTGTTGAAGGCGGGTGCGGGGGGTCCTCCAAAGAAGAGGGGGCTGAGTACGGTTGGATATAGAGGTAGACGGGTGTTTCAAGGATACTAGAGGAGTGGATCGGTCGATAGCAACCCGGAACCTCCTTTTCTTCTATTTACTGATTGGTTCCATGGAAAGAAAAGACTGAGGCATGATTATTATTATTTAATTTATTCCATGATTAGCACAATAGGGATATTTACTTGGATTTTTTTTGCTTCTCTTTGTGCTGTTCTTGCTTGCACTGCACGTAATGTTACAGTCTGGAGATTTCAAAGTTTGAAAAAGTTGAAGAAAGGGATAAACGTATTGGGCTGGGGAGTGGAGTGAGTGGGTTAGATTTGCAAAAAGTGAATCGCTTTGTAAGTAAATTTTTTTTTTCCTCAAATTCTCAGGCTCAGTTTTGGACAAAATGAAAACCCTAGAATTCAGGTTAAAAAAAGGGAAAGTCGGACATACTGTACGAGCACTATCGGGATGCCTTCTACATACTCTTCTGGGTTTCCTCTTAGTGCTAGTAGTGCCGGGGTCAATCGGAGCTACTTTTTGGGTGGGTTTTTACTGATTCACTTCCCTGCCTGACCTACTACTTTCCTGTCCAGTGAGTTGTTTATTTTATTTTTTTTACTTGGGTGTTTCATGTAAACTTGGCTCAGACAGAAATAGTTAACTTGCTGTTACCCTGTTTTACTTTGCGACAGCTATCTCTTTTTTTCCTTTTTCTCAGGCTAGGGCAATGATCAAAAGATCTGTAATGATAAACACTTTACTGGCACTTAGACTCTTGAGCAAGCCATACATCAAATAACAGGAAAATTAAAAAGTTTGAGTACTGTGAACAAGCTGTAATAGTCAATTACCCCCATCTCCGCCTAGGATCAAGTAATTTTGGGTTTTTGTTGATGAATTGCTAGATTTTTGATAACACAGTACAGTACCAGTGATAACTACCATACGACCGACTCTCGTTACCTCAGTTACCCTCACGCACTCAAATATGTTTGTAGAAATGCTGTGATATTGTCGGCTAACATTGTGAGGCAAACTGGGGCAAGTTCCCCTGTACCACTCATTTCGGTATATAACACTAGTGTCTATGGAGCCTATATATACTTGTATCATGCTTACCTATTATACAATCGTATCTATCGAGTGACTGGTTGTGATATTCTGGAAGAGGATTTGGGTAACTAACCTTCAAATAACATTCACAAACCGCGTCCTAGTATAATATAGCACCTTCCCTCATATAAGACCCCACGACATTAATCGTAACCTAACCCCGCATCTTAATTGCCAGATTATTATTCTGCTAAAAAAGGTATCCCCTTCCCCCCTCTGACCCAATCTATCACCACAAATCCTACGCAGACCTCTCTAAGAGTCTAGCATGACGTCCTAGGGCATTTGAGTTCGGGTTTAGCACGGGTGCTCAGGTGTGGACAAAGAATTTGCCATGAAAAATTGATCCCTATATTTCGGACACTTTACGTCAGGCACCCCACGACGACCAACCCGGGCCCATACCTGATACTCCTTCCAGGCAAGGAGCACTCGGGCGCAGGGGTGAACACCACATTGAGGGAAGACGAAATATCTCTGAAGGCTTCCGGAAATATCCCTGAAATATCCCTGTTTTCTCCTCTAAATGCCTGGGTACTTCTTGCCTGGGACGAGCGCCCTACCGACTGCGTCTGCTGACTATACCTCTTTTACGGGCCTCGCGAGTTTCACGTATTGCCATTGGTCTGGGTGTGAGATGAACCCCCGCCTCCGCGATTCTCAGCATAATTTAGGCCGGTTGGAAAAAGCTGCTCATGAGTTACAACCTCACCATGATACATGGCGGTGCTCGACCGCTGGCACTGTATGAAGTGGGAAGCTCCGTGTGTACTGTGCAAGTACAGTACTATACGAATAGAGTAAGGTGCTGTGCGATAAGGAACCAGTATCTTGCAGGTGGTGCTGCTGGCGGGGTGGTCATAGCTCCTATGTTTCGTGTTTGGGGCAGCAGCCCTAGTTAAACTTAGAACTGAAGGGCAAAAAGGTGTTGAGGAATGTGCATGTAGCACACAAGAAGGTTGCCAACAGCGGCGTAGTTCTTGCGATTAGAATGGTTTGTAGGGTGTAGCTAACAGGGCTACCGGTATTATGGCAGATTTATTTCACCAATGGGGAACTTGAACTGCTGTCCTTATCACCACAGCAACGGGTACTAAATATCATAGGAAAGTTGTAACAGACCTTTGTTTGCACTTTCGTTTTACAGTGCACACAAGCACCCGATCTTAGTGACAGTTTTTTCACTACGTTAGCGTTAGGAGAAGAGGAATTCAAAAGAGGAGGCACCACCGAGATGGTGTACAGTACAGTACGGCCGGCCATTGAGCAGCATTACGCCCCAGAGGTGCAGTACCATAAGTGCTCAACAAAACCCCAGTAGACTTGTTCCGACCCTTCTCGCAGCACACTTATCTCGCCGCAAGTTAAGCCCAGTTCGAAATTACGACCGCCGTGCCAAAACCTTCCTAATAAGTAGAATACGGGTAGTTATTCATAAATTTGCCCTATTAATGCCATAATTTAGGAAAGGCTTGGCAAGGGTGTTCGATATTAATACTATGATACTAGTACCTTGGAATGCACTGTACTATCGTACAGTACAGCACCTTTTGGAAACCGCGATATTTCCTCCCTTTGTAAATTTAGCCGGCCTGAGACCTTCAGCTCAGTGGTACTAACCCCTTAGCAATGCGGAGGGGCAGGAAGCCTTCTTCTTGTATTTTCGACCATTCAAGTGATATCTGTTGATTTTGATTTTGATCTATTTTTCTTTCTTTCCTTCCTTCCTTCCTTCCTTCTTCCTTCCATCTCAGCCTAACTTGTTGGACATGCCTCATTGTCGCCCTGCATACAGTAGGAGGGTAGGACAAAAGGAAGAAAAAAAACATCCGATCAGGTGTGTTACCAGATGATCGAGTTGTCTCATTTTGGTAAATTGTACGATACGATACAGCCGGTACATGATAAGACACCAGAAATTCAAGGCAAAAAAGGTACTGTTAGCATAGGGTGATATCCAGCGCACAAGCATGGAGTCTGGAGAGGGTAAAAAATAATAATTGCGCGTCAATCCTTTTGAAGCTCTATCTCTCTAGTTAAATTCGCCGATTAGGACTGTTGGATTTCCTTATGGAGAGTTGTGCGATGGGTCTGAATTATTTGGAGTACGGCGGACGCGTAATGGGGTTGTATTTATTGTTCCTGTTTCGCGGGAAATGACGGTACATACGAATACTGATGCTCTATTGGTACTCCTACTCGAGTATAGTACTGGACAGCGCGAGTTGTCAACAACCAAGCCCGGGCTAGAGAGCGGGCTCATCCCGGGGTGGTTCATGTGTTGTAATGTTTTCGGAATTAGGTTTTATGACAGGGATGCTCTGCTGTAGCTACCTGGTGGAGCACACAGTACAGCATAGTATTGCGCTTATCTGGCTGGTTGGATTGATTTGTCGCTGTGGATGGGCAAAGGGTTGGTGATCATTGGGGCACTGGTAGCCTTGCGTAAGATTCTGTACAATAGTACAGTGCTTTAGTTGGCTACCTTATTACCCCGGTGCTTGGATATGGCTTTCGAGGGTGGAAACTAACTTATTAGCGAGTTTAGCATCTATTTGAGCAGTGCTGTGCAGAGCATAGTGCAGTACACTTTCTAATACATTAAAATCCAATAGATATAGATTTTCCAATTATTTCGAGACCTCGAATACAATAGTCTAAACAATTACCCAAATCTCAAAAGTACGATGCTAATTTTGTACAATCCCACGGGAACATCACATCCTTAGAAAACCATAGCAAGAGCCCCCATTACGGCCCCTACCAACATCCCACCTCCAATCTGCACACTATCGCCAGAATTGGGCTCACTGGTCGAACTAGTAGTACTTCCGCTCGTCTTAGTTGGCGCCGATCCTGTGGACCCCGTAGTTGTAGGCCTGGTCGTGTCCGTAGGATTACTTGTCGAGGTCTCTGAGCTGCTACCTGTAGTCGTAGAGGTAGTACTATTCCTAGTACCGGAAGTGGTGGTAATCGTGCCGTTATTGGTGCCCACGGAAAGAGAGGGGCTCACTCCTGTCGAGTAAACCGAGAAAAAGTCTCCAGCATTGCTTCCGCCTGTTCCAATTAGTATTGACCTCGCGGGATTGAAAGAATGGGTGAGGTACATGTATCGCTTGGAGATCCAGGACAACTAGCATCACATTTTGAATCCTCAACTTTGTCCGAGGTGGGTGGCAGGGAGGTGCCGCAGTAGCATTCATTGATCTTGGTCATTGCTTCGACCGTGAAGTTGCCGTCCACGCAGCTATCACTACAGGCGCTGGGGGAGTTGGAGGCTTCTATTGCCTTCTGGGTTAGGCTACCCGAACTCTTGTAGCAGCCGACATACCCGGGGCTTGATTGAGCTGTGACGGAAGTGAGAAGGGGGAGGATGGCGGCGGCGAGGATGAGAGTCTTCATTTTTTGAGGAATTAGAGTTCCCTAAGAAGGCGGAGGCTACAAAGTTAATGTTGAAAATTTAGTGGAATAAAGGGAGCTACAGCCTTGACTTTATAGCCTACCTAATGACATTAGGATGTTAAACTTTGATTGGGGAAACAATGTCAGAAACCATAGCAGGGGTGGGTGATCGGGAACAGGTCCTGTGTAACGTGTGATTTAGGAAGCTGGCGGATGCTGTTTACCAGAAACGGGAAGGGGGGCTGGGCGGGGGGGTCGACATTCGTGCTGTGCCCAAGTACCTACAGCAATTAGGGCATAGGAACCTAGCAGCTTCGTGATTTTCATTAATTTTTTACGGGAGAGTAGAATGTTGGGGGGATGGCACAGTGATTAAGGCTTGAGCGATGAAGGAGAAACCTGCTGTGTGGTGAGCTAATGTATCGGCTGATGGCTGGTAAGATTGTTCCTAAATTTCCAGAAGTTACTGGGAAATTGACAACAATCGGCTGATGGGGTACAACTGCCACAAATATCCATAACCCAGGGCGATCCTGCAAATTGCGGAGGGGCAGCACGATGTCTGCGTCGAGGAAAGCTGCAGAATGACCAATGTAGAGAATTATACACGCTGGCACGCAGCAGAAAGAGATGCCTCTGGCGGTTCATCGCGGATCACTCGGAACGACACCCTTCGCTCAGGTTGAGGCCTGTCCTTGGAGTATCATATCCTCCTTCATTGGTTCAGGAGAGTGACGGATTTGGAAGTGTGGTTCTTGGTAACTTGTAAACCGTTTCGGTCACTCGCCCCTTGTGCCGTGTTGGGACATTGCGGCATTCCGAGGCAGTGTTTTCATATTGAGTAGAGCTTTCGTTCGAGTGGAATTCGAAGGGCTGGTCAAAGGGTCGGGTGACATCTGGTCTTGCAGGTGACGTTTTTGACTAAAATTTTAAGCACAATTCCGTTCGAGCACCCCTTGGAAGGTATACTTCGAGCTTGGTGCCCAAAAGCTTGATATAAACCATGCGAACCCCCACACCAGTCTTACTAATTCCCTTCATTAGACTACTACGAAATGGTAAGAAGAATGTTTTTAGGGCGGTTGGGGCTAGCATAGTTTTTACAGCTAGCCACTAACTTTTCCTATTCTAGTGGACCTGGCCGTGGAGCTCGGAGGAGAAGGGGGGAGCCAGCGGTTCCCCGGGGGGTGGGATCTATCAAGGGAAATCTATTGACATATTGCATCAGGAGCGGATAAACTTTCCGCGGCTTGTCAACACCACTGGGCTCTGGAAGAACCAAAGGGGTCCGGAAAGGAAACACAAATGTTAAGTAAGCTTCACTAGCTAGTAGTTAACCATCGGAAAGCTAGTCAATAGACGCCTTCGTACAAGTACACAGCAAACTGGGCTCGCACTTGTGTATCCTGGATCGAACGGCCACAACCAACCTCTGGTCAATAGGTCCCACAGCTTTGGCCAAAGCAGAAGTGATAGTAAGACGGGAAGAAACACGAAGAAGGGGGAAACAAACAAATTATCGCCGCGGTCACCCTTCTTGTCGGTGTGCATGTTTCTCAGAGAGGAAATGAGGTGAGGAAAAAAAGCTCTTTTGTACCTCCCTAGCAGACAAACATCCCCAGCAACAGTCGCCTCACAAACCCCATAAGAAAACTAACTATAGGTAGGATATACGGCTAAAGATACACACAAAAAAGTTGCAAACACAATTCGGTCCCCACAGAACCAACGGACACACACTTCCACGTAAGGGCCCATCGTTGGCCGCTCCCTCGGAAGTCTCCTGCCCGAATTCAGCTCCGGTAAGCTAGAGTGCCGTGATAGCCACCGGCAAGTCAACGACGAGGGAGATATTTAGGTTGCCGTATTCCCACCTATTTTTTTCGGGGCCTAATATGGAACTCGATCACGTTGCTCTATTCATTTTCGTCGGCTGCGTGGAGTCTGCGCTCGGTAATGTCCGCGATTATACGCGATATGGAAGCTCGCCGACCAGGAGTCCTCGAGGGCGGGGGTCTCCCGGAAAAGGCAGGGGTTGATGCCCGGTCACTATGCCCGACCCCGGCAGGCTAGTGAGTGAAGTACTGCAGTGCTTTCTAAACAGTGCTGGGAATTGGGGTATCAATTGTGGTTTAAGTGGCAAGGTAGCGCCAACCGACGCTAGAGTTAAATCAGCGTGCACCTCCGTATCAAAGGCGTACAAAATTTCCCCGGTTTTCAATATAGCGCGCTGTCCATGTGCACTATTACTATTGTAACATATATATTAGAATGTGTTCTGCCAAAATACCCTTAATACATAATAGCATGGATAAAAAGCACAAAAATTTGTATATGATACTCGCAAAATTTAACCAGAATATTAGGGGAAAATAGAAACCGACATACCCACACCTCGTAGCACGGTTGAACCTAGTGATGTGGCCATTGCTGCTCGTCCACCGCCAGACACCCGCTGTCCCTTTCCTGCTTTTCTGGGGGATGTACAGTACTGCGCTTTAGATTTGCGCGCGACCCAGATATTGTTGCTGTGGATTGAGGATATTTCCCCTTCCCAACTCATGCAATTATAGGGCCAGTGAAGTGGGCGTAGTTGTTTTGCCTCAAGGGATTCCTTATCCGACTTCTTAGCTCGGGTGGATTATTCCCCTGTTCCCGCGGGAGTGGTGAAAATGCTACTCGGACGAAACGATGTCGATCCCGACAGGCCAAATGTGGACGGTGAAACACCACTCTGGTGGCCTGCATGCAATGGCCATGAGGGAGTGGTGAAAATGCTACTCGGATGGGACGACGTCAACCCCAACAAACCAGATCGCAACTAGTAGAGGACCACTCATGGATATTCTGAGATCTCGGGCTCTGTCTATGTGGTGAGAGGGTGAGAGGCACCAGGAACCGGTAGAGTTTCGCTCTGTCCAGCAGCCACAAAGCGGTGTTTCCCACACTGCTAGACGACTGGCAGTTTATGGATGAAATAATAGGTCCTACCCGTCCCAAGCAAGAAGTATCCGTACAGTGGTACCTGTTTAGATAGGTGGATCGTATTTAGGAAGAATGGAAACAAGGCTACAAGTATCCGGACAGAGGGGCTAGAAAAGATATATGGTAATTCATCCGTGCCTATCTCTGAGCGCGCGAACAAAATTATACCCTCGATGTCCGGGCATTTCTTGCCCGGGACGAATAGAATGGGAGAAGACACCCATGCCCCCATCTGAGATGAAATTTTTTTAAAATAACCTTTACCAAAGGTTGACTTGCGCTGGAATTTTTTTTGAGATCGACTTGCTGTGGCCTGTGGTTCCGAGTGGGCCGGCTGTAGCGTTGGTGGGAAAGAGGCCCTAATGAGGTCGGGGTTAGCATTTCTTGAGAACAAGGAAGAGGGTGATCCGCGCACTCAGTGAGAACAGCATGACTGATGTCTAGTAATAGTAGCTGGTTTGCGGAGAGGTCTGAAATCGAGCGAATTGTACAGTGACTAAGGACCTATAATCCTGTAGCGCTTGCCCCATTTTCTCGAGAAAAATCATTTATGTTTTTAGAATCGAATAACTTATAGGCCGTTGACTAGTGATAAGTGGGGAAAATGCAAGGTGTTAGGTGATGGTGAACGTGATAGGAGTTTTGTTGGAAATACGGGCAAAGACTGACAAGAGCGGATTGGTATAGTTGTGCAAGGCTGAAATATTGAAGTTTATCTAATAGGCTGTTAGTTGCATGGAAATGTATCTAAGTAAAGCATTTCCCTATGTCTTGGTGGCAGGGGGGAATACCTGGTCAATAAGCTTCAAGTTTGCTCAAGTGTATTTCTCTTCAGTATATAAGCTCCTCCCTGTGCTCCTGACAGCAAGCTGTAATATAAAAGTAAAATATGTTTAGGATTGTAGATTAGGGAATGTGAATGATGTGTGGAAAGCGATGGAGGAGGTATCGCTATAGGGTTCCAGGTGATTGATTAATTGTGCTGCATGTAGAAGTGATATTTTCCAATAACTTTAGTAAAAACTTCCTCAAGTGTTGTAAACACAGGGAGTTGTGGAGAGGGGTTTAGAAGTGAAAATAATGATTAATAAAAGCTTAGCCCTTAGATAACAGGAGTAGGGCTACGATGTGGTCATCCTGTAGCTAATAGCAGTACTGCCAGGCAACCTGAAGGAAGTTTAGCTATGTTATTAATTCATACTTACTCCCTCTTCCATGCAGTATTACCAATCCTTAGATGGCAAAGTTCCCAGGCTGATAGTGCCTCAAAAGGTAGCCATCATTGGTTGTCCATTGCCAGGTACAAACTTGTCTAACCATACTGAAAAAAAAAAGTTTCCCATTTTGGTATTATACTTTTCCTGACAAAGTTTGAGGTATTCTGTATTTTGATCCAGACTGATTGGCAACTAGAAATCATAATTGTTCTTTTAGCATTGCAATATTAGCAGGATATTCTAGTAGTAGAGTTAAGAAGATAGCTACTACTGGAGATGCATAGGAGTACAAAGGTATAGTTGCTGATATAGTAAAAACTCACCTATTTTTGAAATTGCACTATGATCCTCTAGTGCTTGAAGAAATCCAAATAGCCTGTCAAGAGAGACAGCTAGTATAAAAGCCAAAACAGGTGTACTGTCTTTCAGTAACCAGTTAATCAGTCTCTGGTAGGGAAATCTTGTTGCTAATAGATAATAAGTAGGTGCAGGCACTGTATATGTGACTTCTGCATAGGGGAAACGCATGAGTTATATCATGATCTCACAAGTTGTCTTTAAGATGTATTTGATAGCTGTGGTTATTAAATGTGCCAAATATAGCAGGTGAGCTAGATGAGACAGGTGAGGTGAATGAGTCAGGTGAGGTGAATGAGGTGAATGAGATGGGTAAGAGGGATATGTAGATAAGATAGGTAAGCCCAGTGATGTCGTGTTGAGAATGCCTGTTTTGTGGATATTGTTGGGAGGAGAAACACGGAGAAGATAGAAGTCTTCTGGTTGCGTTATATATAGTATAAGCTCTCGGTAATTCCAGGGCTCCTCTTCTACTGGAAAATTAGGGTTGATTGCGCTCGGAGAGTTATGATATATGTGGCAACTGTTTCCCTTCGGGAATGGGGTATGGCCGCTCCCGTCATGAGATATGACTCGAAACCCTCAGGCAAGTATTTGTAGCAATGTGTGATCGCTTGGACGGAGAAGTGATAATAGAATACGGTCAAGATTATTAATTGCGAAAAAGATAACTCTTCTAAATAACAAGAAAGATATAGTCTAGCTATATAGTGGGGTGGTTGAGTCCTGCCGTTACCGCCGGAATTCCTCAGCAAGGAATCAAGAAAACAAAGATCTTCAAAGAAACCGTATACGAACAGTATTGTCCGAGGCCATGCGCAACGGGTCAAATGTTGAAGACAAATTAAAGTAGGAAGATGCGAGGAGCAGTGTAAATACAAGGATGCATGTTTCTGTCTTATTAGATTCATATTCCCAAGACCCTCGCATGTAGCGATTTCCTTTTTGTTGCCATTGGGAGGCCTGTGTTTCCCCATCAATCGCTTGGCTATGCTATACCGCCTTCCGAAAGAGCTTTTGGTTAGATATCGTCTACTCTGCGGTCTATCCAACACAGGCCGGATATATATCGAGGTCACTCTCGGAGCCGAAGGTGTCCACCACCAAATTTACAACAAGCAAGAACATCGAGGGATGTAGAAAGGGGTATTGATACCTCTAGGCTCATTGCCGTTTACATATATTCCGTTATCATCTATCTTCTTTTTTTTTTCTTTTTTTTCGATTAAGTTCGGGGCGAATTTATCAGTAGTTGTATAAATCGACTTTTGCCCTCCGTATATACAACAGGTTCAAGTTTATTCCAACAATCTGAGCTGTGAATGGCAACGAGTGATCGTCTGTGTTCCCGATCTACCCAGAATCTTTTTTGGAAAGAAAAAGCATAGGTTTAAGGAAGAGACGTGGAAGCATGCAGGGCGGGGGTGGAGAACAAAAATAATAGAAGAGATGAGGGGGTTCTAATTTTTCTAAAGCGTTTTCCTCCTCTTTTGTTTCTGCGATTCTCCTCCCCCTTCAGGACAGATGTGTTTCTTTACCCTCTCAATGGACAACCGCTTTCTGAGGAGGATTAAGCCCTTGGATTTCCCTTCCCACATTAGCAGAGGCTAGCTCCTTAGCTGTTAGACCATTGTAACTGGTCGATATATATATCTTTTCATGAACTTTTACTTGTAACATTGAGCGGGATCCATGATTTTGCCGGATGATAAACTGTTCAGTGTTACGGATGTTGCTAGTACACCCTCACTATCTGGACCCCATTCTTAATCCATTGCGGAGAATTGAATATCTGCCATAGAGCGACATG
Source organism: Tuber borchii (assembly GCA_003070745.1). Lineage (NCBI taxonomy): Eukaryota > Fungi > Ascomycota > Pezizomycetes > Pezizales > Tuberaceae > Tuber > Tuber borchii. Next base: position 161,596 of record NESQ01000154.1, on the reverse strand, counting down.
TCGGACAAGGCCAAGTCCTAACTACTATTACCTGCCTTAACCTCCCCACAATTAAGCCGGAGCAGAACACTATTCGCACAAGACCAACCTTTCTAAAAATAATAATAGGAATAAATAGAGATGTTTATGCATACAGTAACGTTGTATCATAATAGCCATTGCAAACCTCCAACCCCCTCCCCCCCTCTCCTCCCCCCCTCTCCTCCCTCCCTCTCCCCCTATCAAGAAAACTAACCCACGCCTAACTGTCCTACCCTACCAATCTAAGACGACCCCCCTGCTCCCCCAACGCCGCCAACTCCTCCTCCAACTCAACAACCCTCTCACTCAACGCCTCAGTTTCATTCCACAACGGCTGCAAAACCCTCTCCAACTGCGCCTTCAAGACGACTTCATATTCTCTAGAGTGGCCCACCTGCGCCATCATTGCCTCATGCTCGTCAAACCTCCTATCGATCGCCGCGTCCAGACGGGATATCCGGCGCTTGTAATTTGCGATTCGGGATCTTAGTAGTTGAGCGGATCTGGATGATGATGACATTTTGGTTTTGGTTTTGGTTTTGAAATGTGTTTTTTGTTCGTTAGTTCGTTTGCTTGTTTGTTTGTTAGAAGAAGAAGGTGAGTTTGATTGGTTGGTTTGGTAGTGGAGTGGAGCGGAGTGGATGGAAGTGTTGGGGGGATTGACCGGTTTATATAGAGGGTGGTTTTTTTTTGGGCCTGGTTAAATAAATAGTCCTCGTGGTTCATTCTATGTGGATGGGCTTTTGGAGTAGAGAAAGGTTCTGGTGGTGCAAATTCTAAGCTGAGGTTTTTCCGGCGGGAATGGTTAGTCGTGATTTGCGGGTTAACTTGAATACTATTCTACCGGTTATCCAATGGGCCAATATCTCCTTCGCTAATAAACGTGTGCTGTGGGGGAGGGGCTTGCGATGCTCTAGACACAATCGTAGTAATGTCAATGTGAAGGCTTGGTACTTGAGGTATGCAAATCTTGTACTGTACAGAGTGATAACACTAGACAAGAGCCATATTTTAGGCGCTGCATTTACGGAGAAAGAAGAGAAAAAGACATATGATTCACCCTTTCCGCATTCTCCAGCGCTTTAAGGTTTGAAGGGTTTCCGGTTAGAACTTTTTTTTTAATCCACCAGTGATTGGTTCTATTGAGGGGAGAGTCGTGACTCATTATTCTATGATCTTCCTCTCGTTTGGTTTGGTTCCATCCAGCAAGTTCGTTGCGCTCTCCTAGCATCCTTAACTTATTCACCAAGCTTTATTCAGAGTAGAACCGGCTGCGAGTGATCACTTGTGCTCGCATTCCGTTAAGAAACGATTTCGAAACACAGGGGAAGCTTAGGCTGAGAAACTGTTGGTAGCGTGGCGTCTGCAGTACTCTGAGTAGGGGTAGGAGAGAAGGAATAGCGGAATAAAGGTTTGGCTCTCCACCGTCATTTTTTGTCGCTGGCGCGCTTCTACGATTGGTGGCTATCCCCTACGACTACAGACTCCGCGCTCGCAGGAGTGGAGCCGAGGAGAAGAAACAGCTAACGATATTTTAATCCACACCTAGCCCATCTAATTCTATGCACTAGCACTACAGAAGTCTAGCACACAACAAGGGTATCTACATACATCCGCTCCAACCTCCACGGCATCCATCCACTACCCCTCAGCGCCGCCATTAAACCTTCCCATAGCCTTCCTTAATTCCTCCACCAACTCGATCGCCTGTTCCTCATTCACTGCCTCAAAATCGTACCGTTTCAACTTTGTCTCTCGCTGCGGCCTCAACACAACGATTTTAAAGCTGCTAGGCATCTTGCGATACGTTTTGCACCCGATAATAGTGCTGATGTGTATGCTAGTAGTCTTGGAACTATTCTCGAATAGCGTTTTCTGGTCCGATGGCATGACATGTACGTACTCACCGTCGATTGCGAGTATGCGTTCGTGGCGGGCCATGAAGGACATGGATGCTTTACGCCAAACGGTGTACTTGAGGTAGTCTCTACTAGAGAGCATGTCTGGGGCCCAAGTTGCGGTGGGTTGGAGGAATTTACTCTTTTTTGGAGTGCGGAGAGTGGCGGTTGGGCTTTCGGGCATGTTTCGGAGGACGAGGTCGAGTTGGTCTTGCTCTCCAAGAGACATAACAGTACGTTCGAGGGGTATGAATGCGTGTGATGGAGTCCCTGCTATACGGAGGACGTATTTACTCTTTTCTAGATGCTTTTTGCGGCACACTTGATCGAGTACCTCGCTGATGTTTGTGTTAGTCGTTACACACACTGAGACTGATTGCGCGAATTCATCAATCGTCGATAGGTGGATACGCAAGATTCTTGAAGTGCCCCCTGGAGTAGCTATTTGGTTTGTTTGGCGGGTTGCGCATTCTGGTGTGAATGAAGATGGTGTAATAGGCGGGCCTGCTAAAGGTTTCTTGGAGGAGACTGGATTTGGAGTAACTCGCTCGTTTTCAAGGACTGTGGCATCTGTTAGCAGGTAAGATGGCGCAGAATGAGAAGGGTACAAGCATTGGGCTTGAGTTGCTTCACAGAGCGCAAATTCGCCTTCTGGTTTTGTATCCCTGGCAAAGCCTCGCCCAGGCCTCCCTTTCTTGACGATGTAGCTCGTGATAGGTTGCGTCCTTTCTAGTGGTGGGAAGTCATCATCCGGTTCGCCGTCATCAACCATTCTGAAGACCCATTTATTTATATTCGACAACTCTTCCGTGAAGACGGGCTCCTTTTTGTCCTCTATGTATTTATATAGCACGAATCCAATCGCATCAAGTACCGTCGTCTCTTTCTTGGTATTGCCTTCCTGTTTGATGTTTGCTTCAAACAAAGATGGCGAACGAGTGTATGGGATAAGGAGTTTTAGTGTTATTGAGCGTAACTCGCCCTTCCCGGAGAAATCTTTATAGCTCTCGAATGGATTGGCTGCTTCGAATTCCTTTGCTTTCAGTAGCTGGGTCAAAGCCGATATAGGCTGTACTTGAGATATAGGGCGGATCGGTGGGGGTAAGGCGTGGAGAACGGCTGGTGATGTCGCAGCCTGGCGTTTCTGAGGTAGAGATAACGAGTTTCCAATGACAGCAGGATGTGAGTCCGCAGTCTCGTTAAAATCAGATGACATAGATGTGCTTGCATCCGAATCGTCAGCAGATTCATCACCAAAGCCTTCAATTCGCGGAAGGGACGAGTTTGGAGATGATCGAAGTTTGTTGGTGATTTCTGCGTGAAGATTCTCAATCTCCGACACTAGTCCGCTGGATAGAAGCCCCTCATCGGCAGGGGGAAGGTGATCTTGATTATTCTTATGAAAATCTACATCGCCGTGAGAACCGCCGCGAAGCCGCCTTGTTCTAGATTTCGAAGGCGAGGTGACCAACACCTGAGGGCCCCGTAAGGGGGATGAACCAGACCGCGGACGAGGGGGTACAACTTCCTTCTTTGGGAAGTCAAACTGAATCGCTTGTTGAGCACTATTTAAACCAAGACTTAGACAAGCTTAACTTAGGAATGTATCTGTCTGAGACTCTTACGCCTGCGTTCCGTCATCATCATCCGAGTCGTCGCTCATGTCTGAACTATCATCCTCCTCCCGATGGACCTGCCTCTCCCTTCGCCTTCTCCTTCTAACCTCCGATTTGTCGGTTGCAGTATCGATGCTCTCATTGGAGAAATGTGAAGCCAGCCCAACCAAAGTGTCATCGTCTGCTTGGTCATCGTTGTTTCGTCTTTCCGTGATGATTGCTGTCGGGGGTGCACCGTCTCCTAAACCTACCGATCTAGAGGGAGCCCCAGTAAAGTATTCGGCGCCAGTGCCACTCGGTATTGGCGGGGAATAGGTGCGACGGATTTCGGTGGCAGCTCCCCAACCGGCATTCTTATATGCAGGAATGTTTATAGATGCGGGATTAACCGATATGAGTCGCTCTCCAACCCCATCTCTCATCCCCTGGAGGTAGCGAGTGCGGATCCGATAGATGACGAAGCTTGCTCTAAAGTCAGTAGGTAGAGCAGTGAAGATAAGAGTCTCTATTGGGTAAATACTCTTGGTTTTGAAGTAGAGACATGATGGTTGTAAAAGAGGAATGGTAATTATGTTATCAATAAGGTGCTCAGTATCTGGTTGTAGAGAGTGTTGGGATCCACCGGACTCCAGCAGGGCCCGGGCCGATTGTTGCAAGTAAATTGTGAAGATTGAAGGAGTTGTAATCGTGGAATTGGCGAAATAAATAAATAAACAAATAGGCTGGAGAATTTGCAGTACCAGAGCCAGCTGCCAGTATGAGAGGGTCTCGTGGCAAGTAACTTGGAGAGAGATCCCAGCTTCAATTGAGGAGTGAAATCTGTGCCCAATTAGGCCTGGTGTTCTGTGACAAGTATTCTGTCAGTAATTGCATTATAAAGAGGCAGTAGTGGGGCAAGGAATGTGGATAGATTGATCCACTCAAGGAGAGAGTATCGTACCAGTTGGGTTTTAAAATAGCTCATCTTCCTTTATCGATAGCCTACACCACCGCTGGGCTTCAGTCAGAATTGTTCCTGAAAGCTATTGGACAATGCCATTGTTAGATGAGAGGTTCAACAAAATGTCTTGGCGAGTATAATATGTTGAAACTTCTTGTTAGCTGAGCCCGCTCCAATCTATGGACAGTGCGTACGAGTATGATACAGTACAGTAGCGGCAAGGTAGTGACGGGACAGGGCTAGAATTATTTTCTACTGTTGCAGCGTAGATGGTTATATTATACTTGGCAACTCAAAAAGTCTCCGGACGCTTTGCATTTATTTGTATGTATCTTGGCACAAAAGCGTCCGGAGACTTTTTAGATTGCCAAGTAAACAATTCAGTTCTTGTCCAGTCAATTATTGTATCATACAGTGCGGTACCTTGTCACCACTGTGTTCGTGCCATGCCTAAGCAATCCTAGTAGCATACCGGCACTGCACTGCAGCAGAGCCGCAAAACCCTGAAAACCTTTGGAGCAAGCACCAACCCCCCGTGACCTCAGTCAAGCTGTGGGTTCCGGGCTCCAACCCTGACCCCCGGAATAATTTAACACATTTCCTATCATACAACAGATGCTTATTCCACGCAGAACAAGAAGTGACCTCGAGACCACATTAATCGTCTAAACATGATTCCCTCCTCTTCTGGAGGCAGTGGAGTCCCTCGCCGTCTCCTGAATTTTGAGCCTGGGGACTCATCCCCATCTTCCACTAGTTCTCCTCCGCCCGGGAATCACCATCAACCAACAGTTGAAGACGAGAGCGATGCCCACGATTTGCCAAGCACGGGAAGCCGAAGTCGTAACAGTCTTCCATTAGGGGAATCGGAAGATCGTATAAACAGGTTCACCTTTCCATACACTGTTTCCGAAGCCCTTACCCGGTGCCTAACTCGTGTCGTAGCATAACTTTTAAGCGTCGGCAGAGAGCATCTTCGTCTCGCTATTCACTCTTCTCCGCCGGAACACCACTAGCCGCTACAACTCCGTCTCTCCTCCCACCGGAACCAGCCTACAGCCCATACTCATCTGGAACCAACCTCGATCACCCCCAACGCTCAAAACAGGGTCAGAACGACCCGACGCAATCGACCTTAGACCCTTGGTCATCTGAAGGTCCCGGACGGCGTGTTTATGACGATCTTACGGCTATAGATTGGATATTTGAGTACACAAAAGAGCGGATACGTACTCGGACGCTTTTCCGGCGAAGAGGGATACTGGGATACATCGCGCAGTTATGGGATTCAAGTCAGGTATGGGTCGTGTTGATAGGTACAGGGTTGGCGGCTGGACTGTTGGCGGCAGGTATTGACATCGTAACGAACTGGCTGGGGGATTTGAAGCATGGCTATTGCAGCTCACATTTTTACCTGAGCCGAGAGTTCTGCTGCTTGGGGCTCGAGCGTAGGTTTCTTAAAGTCGACCGAGAACAAATGATGGGGGGCTGATTTTCAACCTTTGCAGTGAGTGACAAGTGCGACAATTGGATTCCATGGAGCCAGGCACTGAGAGTGACGGGCTCTAAGGCTGGTAGTTATATTATAGAATATCTATTCTATATCATGTTCTCCGTACTGATGCCACAATTTATGCCAATACGCTCTGCCTATTTTTCTAACCACCGCATTCGCACAGATTGTCTTTGCGGCGATCGCAAGCCTCTTAGTCACGAGATACGCCATGTACGCACGCCATAGTGGAATTCCGGAGATTAAGACTATTCTCGGGGGCTTCGTTATTCGACGATTTATGGGGACCTGGACATTAGTCATCAAATCTCTCGGCTTGGTGAGTCCGCGCCTTCTTGTATAAATCAAAGATTCTAACGTTACGATATACCAGTGCCTAGCGGTTGCCTCTGGTCTATGGTTGGGTAAAGAAGGCCCCCTAGTTCACGTTGCATGTTGCTGTGCCAATCTGCTCATGAAGTTGTTTTACGCGCTGAGGAAGAACGAAGGTAAGGACTTGGAACAACCCCTTTGGCGCAGGGCTAACATCTGTGGGTAGCCCGTAAACGTGAAGTTCTCTCCGCCGCCTCTGCAGCTGGAATCTCGGTTGCCTTTGGATCACCAATCGGAGGTGTGCTATTCAGCTTAGAGCAATTGTCATACTATTTTCCAGACAAGACTATGTGGCAGTCCTTCGTCTGCGCCATGGTAGCTGCCGTAACGCTACAACTCATGAACCCATTCCGGACCGGCAAGCTAGTCTTGTACCAAGTGAAGTACACTCGCGGCTGGCACGACTTTGAGATGGTCCCGTTTGCTATACTCGGGGTTTTGGGGGTTCGTTTTGTCCTAAACCACTGCAGATATCGTCACGGATGTTCATACTAACAAGTGACAGGGCCTCTACGGAGCCTTCTTCATAAAACTGAATATGAAAATCGCCGCCTGGAGGAAAGTACCCAAGTTTAAGAAATACCCCGTAGCAGAGGTGGTAATTGCCACTGCGGTCACCGCAATAATCAACTTTCCAATAACCTTCATGAAGTATCCCTCCCCCTCCCCTCTCTATCACTCCACCATCTAACCCCATGAAGCCCCCAGTCTTCGGAATTAGTAGCAAACCTCTTCCAAGAATGTTCTCCCAAAACCGACGACTTCCTAAGCCTGTGTAGCCACGGCAAAGCTGCCGGGCCAATTCTCCTCCTCCTACTCTCAGCACTGCTGGTAATGCTCCTAGCCTCAGCCACCTTCGGCCTGCAGATCCCCGCAGGGATAATCCTCCCATCAATGGCCATCGGCGCACTCTACGGGCGTGCAATGGGAATGGTAGTCCAAGCCTGGCAACGCAACCACCCACACAGTTGGATATTCACGTCCTGCGATCCCGACATCGAGTGCGTGACTCCCGGGGTATTCGCCATCATCGGCGCGGCCTCCGCGCTCGGCGGGGTAACTCGAATGACGGTCTCCATCGTTGTAATAATGTTCGAGCTAACGGGGGCACTGACATATGTCCTACCGATTATGATAGCAGTGATGATATCGAAGTGGGTGGGCGATGCGTTCGGTAAGCGCGGCATCTACGAATCCTGGATCCAATTTAAGGAATACCCGTTTTTGGATAATCGCGATGACCCGGTTCCCGATATTCCGGTTAGGGAAATTATGACTAGGATAGAAGATCTGGTGGTTATCACAGAGACGGGGCATACTATCGATTCGCTGGAGGGGATTTTGATAGGTCAGCCGTATAAAGGATTTCCCGTCGTGAATGATACTCGCCAGGCCGGGTTAGTGGGGTACATCTCTAGATCGGAATTACGATTCGCACTAGATCAAGCAAGGGCTCGTAGTGCCACTGGTGATACGGAGTGCGTGTTTACGGCGCCACGCAGCGTTATCGAGGGTGATTACTTGGACCTGCGGCCCTGGATGGACCAAACTCCCATTACCCTCTCGCCAAAAAGTAGTCTTATGCTTGTAGCGAATTTGTTCCAGAAGTTGGGGTTGAGATATGTGCTTTTTGCTACGCATGGATTACTACAGGGTGTGCTCACCAAGAAGGATGTGTACTTTGTTCTTAATGCCGAGGAGGGCGCTGCCGGCGTTGCGGGGAGGTTGTCCGGCATTGGGGAGGGTAGAGAGGGAAGGAGGTTACTGGCCGGCGATTTGGAAAGTGAGACTGGGGAGGAGGAGGCTGATGAGGTTGGGTTGTTGGGAGAGGAGAGTGGCGGGTTGTAGAGGAAGGTTTCTAGTGTATTCCGTTTCCTTCACGATGTGTGTACTTTATATTTGGGATTTGGTGGGGAGTTTTTGGGTCATTTATCTAAATGGATTGTAGATAGTTGTGGGGAATCCTAAGAATACTCGATCGGTTGTTCTAGTTGTTCCTGGGGAGCCTCAGACAATGACCAGTGTTTGTGAATGAGAAAAGAAAAGAAAATCAAAAAATTGTCGAGTGAATATTCATGATTGGCAGTCTAGTCTATCTAAGAGCTACATAAGGTAAAATTCACAAACTCCCCTATATCCGTTTTATTTCGAAGCCTTATCAGATCTAGTATATCTTCCACAAATTTCCACCATCAGCGTCAATAGACACTTAAGTCTAAGCATTCCTCTGCCCAAACTCGTCAATGTACTGAACTAGCGTATCCACGTCCACCTCCCTGATCGAATTGTCTATGCATTCCCAGGTCAGCCACAAAATGCAGGAGAATAGGGAGGGGAGGCAGGGCACACAATTGCTAATCCTAATACCCCCAACACTCCTGTGTCCCTTAAGCCCCAGTAGACCCCTCTCCTCCGCGCCCTTCAAGAAAACCCCTTCGAGCTCCACTGGCTGAGCCCTGGCGCAAATATTCATCCTAGAGCGCGCACCCTCGAGCGGAACAATCTTGAAAATTCCAGGCGCGCGCCCCAAAGCAGCGTAGAGCCTTTCCGCTTTGCGATTGGCCACTTCTTCCTGTTTTGCGAGGCCGCCGGCCGCGATGAGTTCCTTCATTACTTCGCCGGCGATCCAGACATCGAAGATAGGAAGGGTGTTGTAGAGGGAGTTGCTCTTTGCTAAGATAGGGTAGTCCATCATTATTGGCGGGATGGGGAGGCCTAAGGCGCGGAGGGTGGTGGGGGTTGGTTGGGTTTGGAGAATTGAGGATTTTAGGATTACAATTGTGAGGCCGGTTGTTCCGATATTTTTTTGTGCGCCGGCCTGGGGGTCGTTAGCTGTCAGGTGAAACAAGAGGGAGATTTAGGGGGGGTATATACGAAGATGAGGTGGAACCTTGAAACGTCCACCCTGCGACTGAGTATGTTGCTGCTCATATCCGCCGCCACAACCCCACCCTCCAAGCTGCTTGGAAATCCGGGAAACTCTACCCCGTCAACTGTCTCGTTATCGCAATAGTATGTGAATACCCTCTCCTCCCCTTCAGTCCTCTTCCACTCCTTCTCCTCTTCAATCCCACCATAGCTTCCGAAAACCTTCTTCGAATTGGTAATCACATTGACACTCTCATCCCCATACAGCCTCTTGGCTTCCTCACTCCCCTTCTGGCTCCACCCTCCCGTAACAGCGTAGTCCATTCTTGCCCTTTTGAGTTTCTCGCGGACGACCTCAATGTCCCCACCGGCTTTGTCGAGCTGGGTCTGCACCCAGTAGCCTAATAGGTTGTACGGTACTGCTGAGAATTGGGTGGTCCCGCCGCCTTGCATGAAGATGACGGTGTAGTCTTTCGGAATCGACAGCAAGTTGCGGAGGGAGGATTCAGTGGTCGCAATAATGTCGCTAGAGAGGGCGGAGCGATGTGAGTGCTCGGCTATCCCAAGACCTGTGTTTTGGAAGTTGAGGATGGCAGAGGAGGCGTTTTGAAGGACGGTGGTTGGGAGGCTGGCCGGGCCGGCGCCGAAGTAGGTTATCTCTTCGCGAGTAGGCATTTTAGGAGGATTAAGAATGTGATGTTTTTAGAGAGTAAAGATTTTGGGGGGAAATTGAAGAATGTTTATTGGTGTAGTGAGTTGAGGAGGAAGGGGGAAGAGGAGAGATGAGTCTGGACCTGGCTGGGTTTCTAATTCGCGTTGCCCCACTAAGGTTTCTTGGTGGGGTCGACATTATTATTTTTACGTGGGGCTCAGCGATCCCTAGTTATCTGATTCTGTTGATGATGAGATAAGGATCATTGGCATGGGATTGATCGGTGGGGGTTGGCTTACGTTACCACGTATAAATACTCCTGAAAGCTTAGGTAAGTGTAAATGGGCGACAAGGGGAAATCCAGCCCGGTCGAAGTGCACAGGGCCTATTCGAGAATAGCTCTAGATACCAGGCAGTTACTAACTACGGTCTAGACTGCTACCGTATTAAATTTTGGTACAATGTCCTAGAAACGGGGCTCAAGCACAGGTACTACTCGAGTAGAGGTTTTACGGGCAAGTTTGAGGAAGGGGCTATCGCTACTATATATCCACTCCTTCCAACTTATGAAATTGACCTAGTTGGGTAGGTTAAATAGATATTTCCACCTCTAGATACTCACATCCCAGGATACCATATCAGATAAAGTCTGCGGAGGTGAAAACAACTAAGGGCAAGGTTTAATTTTAGCTTATCATATCATACCAGGTCACTTGCCAAGCCACTCATGCATCTGCAGATCTCAATGAGGCTCAAAAAATTTCTTCAGAAAAGTCAATTACAACGACCTTCTGAATATCCCCACCGAGGGCAAAAAAAAAAAGATACATTCCCAATTCCAATGCCGACACCTTTAACCCAAGTATGTAAAACAAATCCTCTCCATTGAATTGCCTGCATAAAGGTCTAACAACAACCCCTACAGCCCCCCACGCTAAATAGCACAGTCGAAATCACGAAATACCTCCGTTCTCGAGACGCACCTCTTCCAAGTCTCCTCTCCTTCGCCGAGAAAGTCCTACAAGACAATAAAGTATTTTTCCCGCGGAAAGAGGAATGGCTACTAGAGTGGCTGGTGCAACGGTTAGGTGAGAAGGGCGACGGGAGCGCCGCTGCCAGGTGTAGTCCCAAGTTTTGGGGGATGCTGCTGAAATTGTTGCGCACTTCGTCGCACACTTCTGTCGCAATGATTTTGAAGAAGCATAGTTTTTTGCAGGCTGTTGGGAAGACGCTATCTGAAGGGAAGGCGTTGCCCGCTATGGTGGAGGGGGATGGGCTTGAGGACGAGGATGCGATGGATATAGATAGTGGGGAGTCGTATCATACGCCACGGGAAGAACCAACGTCTGTGGAGTCAAGTGTGACGGAAGAGAGTTTTTCGGCTGCGGATGATAAAGTGGAGGCTTCCTTGTGGCGATTGTTGCCGGGAGTTTACAATGTTCTATCCTATCTACAAGAGCAAGCGTCTAGCGGGTTAAGGAGCGACAGTGGGGTTGTCGCAGCGCTTCGTGGGACACCGGAATTTGGAGCGCAGATTCTTGGGTCGTATTTTGAGGCTTGCATGGTGCTATTAGAGGCTGGGAAGACTGTCTCTGAAGAATGGACGCAATCTGTTCTTAATGTGTGGAAGAGCTGCATCTGGGGGAATCCTAATTCAAAGAAGGCGAGCTCACCATCATTCCTACCATCGAATCAATGTTGACCTTCCACTGATAGCTCTCAAATTTGTTTTCTGCTACCTGTCTTGCGCCCTTAAACAATCTCCTAGCCTTCCAACCTCCGCAGCCAACATTACAGCTATATTTAGAAGAACTACTTTTAGAATTCATTTTTACACCAGAAATAATATTTTCCAGCACTCCAGGAAAACCATCCAAAGCATCCTCCAAAGAGTTAATGGCACTCATGGAGCCACTAAAATCACAAACTAATGGCAGAATCCAACTTCTCCGCCTAGCCATAAGACCACAACTCCGCCGAAGCAAGCCAGACATCGAAACTGTCGAGGCCCTAGTGCAGGCGATAATACCCCTCAGCTACGCAAGAACGTCTCCAGAAATCTTCACAGACCTCCTGGAGCTGCTGGTCGAGAATGGTGTTAATCTCTCATCTGAAACTTTATCGCTTATTGTCGATGAGACGTCGGGCCTTGCGAGTGGAAGGATGCAGAATGTGAAGTGGAGACTAATTGACCTAGCGCTAAAACTCGATTTTGACATTTTTCTAGGACGCAGTAATCAACGGCGTGGGGACAATCTTATCCATGCTATTGGTCACGCTGGTGTTGATGACAATAACGATCAAATACTCAAGACCCTAGAAGCCTTAATTGAAAGCTACGCAAAAGCTCGGAACCTAGGCGGATTTATCGAGATATGGGCAAAAGAATTACAATCACGAGCTGCGCTATGGGAGAGCGATGCAGTAGCAAGAATGGTGGGAGACAGGCTTGAGAAAAATCTCTCGGCTTTCCAGATTGAAAAGATCTTTAAAGAGGCTTGCGGAGCGGGTTCAGATCTTAAGTGGGTCCTTATCGACGTGCTGTTGCGAGGCGTGAGAACTGAGGCGACTGAAGCTAAAATTAAGAAGTATCTACCCAAGGTTGTCAACACTGCAGAGACATCTGCGAGTGGATGGCGGAGGTGGAGGGTGCTGCTTAGAGTTATACAAATAGATAAGGCCGCTGTCGATCAGGGATTTATCCAACGTGTTAAGCCTAGTGTGAAAGAAGAGGTGGATCCACGGGAGACGCTGTTCTTTAAGGAATTCCAGATCGCTCTCTCCGGTGGTAATGGTGTCTCCCCTCCAGAGGATGCTTTAGCCGTTGCTTTACCCTCCACGAGTGGTGCACGATGGACTGGTTCCGTGAAAGATATAAGCAACCAGAATCTCTGCCTGGCACTAAATACGGGGTATATCAACAACTGGCTAGAGTCAATTGAACATATCGGAAGTCTCCCCGCAAAAGAGGAATTCATAGACCGCTTTTTCGATATGGCCCTGCATAGTAAAGATAATGAAAAGTCACTGATCACCGCCCGGGGTCTCTGGTTGGGTATGTTGGCTGATGAAGAGTTTTTCGAGCTTCCGACGCTTAAAGGTGAATACCTTATACGTTTTTCCTAACACATCTTCGCGTATGTATACTAATTATACTAAATGTCTAGACATAGTCATGGCTGCTCTCGTCCGCGGGTTACGGCCCTTCTCAGATATGCCCTGTACCTCCCAATCCTTAGCCGAAGTCACAGAGCGCCGACGAGAGACGGATGATGAAACTATCCAACAATACGTCTTTGCGATAGATAGCATAGTACACTACCCCCCCGAAGCAATAAAGCGAGCAACCAGGGAGAGGGTTCTAGACACTTTGGTTCTCCTCACTTCCAGCTCCACTTCGGCCAGTAGTAAGCTTTCCTTCGAACTAGATTCCAAGGTGCTCCAAATAATGGATAAATTCTGGACTCTTGGAAACGCCAGTTCGTTCTTAGCCACTGACGCTGCGGGGTTGGTGGAATGGACTAGCAGACAGAATGGAGATATTGCCAGGAAGATTCTGAGGCACACATTTTCAACAAAGGAGCAAGAACGCAGTCAGAGGTTCCTAGCGAACGTAGTGAGAGTGGTAGACGAAGCACCCTTATCGGTGGTTGAAAATTCACGGAGGGCGGCTGTAATTATCGAGGAGTTTTGGAATGCTGGCGAAGGGGATGCCGCACGGAGGCTGAAGAATAAATTGATGATTATTCTGGAGAAGCTGTTGGCGGAGCCTGAGGATGATGGGGGTGCCCTCCCTGATGCAAATTTCCTACAGGTATGGCGGAAGTGCTGGGCCTTTGAGCGAGGTGGCCCGGGGGGGTGCCAGACAGGTATACAATCACTCAGATATTCTCTACGCTTAAATACACAACTAACATATACTTTGGAAGCAACGGAACTCGCCCAGCATGTAATTCATTCAGCGATGCAGCATGGCCTATCAGACTTCCTCTGCGGCAAAGCACCTGTGGAAGGGAACGAAATCCTTGGAGTTGCCAGAGAGGCGAGCGTTCTCTTCTGCACTTCTTCGGAAACTTCCGAGCAGGCGATAGAAACTACGGCACTAGTTATCAGCGTGTTGGGATCTAGGTTTACAGAGTCGGTGGGGCTTAATTCCGTAGGGAATAACAACCTCCACAAGAATGAGTGTAGACAAGAGTTGATCACTGCATTTAAAGAAATGGCTGAAAGACTTGAGCAAGACGCTTTCGAGAAATGTCTTGTAGCAATTGTCGACGGATATCTGCTAGACACCCTAGAAGACCCCGCATCCGGCCCAAAATATAGAGAAGTCTTAAAAACCATAATCGGAAGCATCAAAAGTAACCAATCCCTCTCCAATCCACATACCGACAAAACTGATAACCCACAGAATCCGAAAACGAACCTGCCAAGAAAAAAATGGCTATCTGCGTCTCAAAAACCTTCTCCAAACTCTCTCGAAACCTGCACAAAATGCCCACAGCAGAGGACTTCTTAACAGTAGCAGCATGTATGGAGACAATCCTCCACGAAAAAGTATCCCCTGTCCTGCTCTTCCCCTCTCTTCCTCGTGTCAAAAAGGCTGACAAGCAAAGCCCTGGGTAATCCACCAATCCAACATCGACGAATCCCTTACGGCGGTCACACTCTCCAACAGCCCCTCCTCTGGTCCGCATTTCACCATTGCCAACCCAGACGAGATCTACCTCGCCTTATGCAACCTAACACGTACAGTCCTAACCCTCCACCGCCGCCGGATCCGCGGTGGACGGTACCACCTCGTCATTACTACTCTACAATCACTACTCCGTTGCATAATTAAGCGAAAGCCCGCCTCTCTTCGCAAGAAGTCAGACAAGATAGTTCATCCTCCTTGGTTACTCCCCGCACACTCCTCCACTCCCACCCAACTCCCACCGGGGATAACTCCGGCAGGAGTTGACGAAGGCTTCAACCGTCTGCTCGGGACGTTCTGTGAGCCGTCGGTGGGGTCAGTTAGACCTAGACATGCGGGTGCAACGGCAGGAATTGATAGCGAGCGGGAGAAGGAGAAGAGGGAAGTGGCGGGGTGCGTTGGCGGGTTGTTGGGGGAAGTGTTGAAGGGCGGTTTGGCCGGCGGGTTTGAAGGGGATGTTTCGATTGGCGTCGGTAAAATTTTCCAGGCACTCGGCGGTGAGGGGGTGAAGGTTTTTGCCTACGGGTTGGACAAGGAAGGGAGGGCGATGTTAAGGGGTATGTGGGAGGAGTTTAAAAAAGGGGATGGAGGGGAGATGTGGTGATTGGGTTTGTTTTCCAGAATTCTTGTCATATGATGTACCAGGGTTGTTAAAAGCGTTGTTGAATTTTACAAGGGATGGAAAAGGTGGATGTATACTACTGCTGCTACTGTTCTCTGCGGTGTACTGGTAGAAACAATATACTTCTTTAGAGACTTCGAAATGCTCTCTCTCGATTAGGATATCTCTTTTGTCTGTTAAAGAACTTTCTAGGATGGAGGGGTTTGACGTTCTTTTAGTCCTTGGGAACCCACCAATTTCCCATCCACCCATTGCTCATGATTCCCGAACGAGTCCTGTGTGTTTGAATAGCGAACTCGAACCCGTCCAGCAATAGGGGGTCGTTTGGATACCATACAGATACCAAAACGCACGAAAATTGCAGGTTTTCAAGCCATTATATATTTCCACAGATATCTTAAGTACAGTTTTAGAATAGAATTTAGCATGTCTGAAGTATAATATATATTTATTTCAGGCTTTCTCTGGAGTTTTACAGAGCTGTGGGCACATGAACTGGGTAAGGTGTATTGCAACGTATAATATCATTCCCATTCAAAAACCCTAGTCCTGGCAGATACTTTGAGGGGAAAGGGCATTCTACTCCTGGCTACTCTAAGGAGAATCGAAGGGAAAAAAAAACCTACACCTTTTTGTGCTAGTGCTATTATAGTAGATTACTTTTTGAAATTTTTTTCCAATGTTGTTTCTGCCTATGGTGGTTGGGTAATGATGTTCGAAGACTTTCGCTTCTAGTGTGTTTTGGCCTTAGTCCGTACCCCTGCTGCTACTATAGCAGTAAGTGTTGAAAATGTTCGATGCGGAGGTAATGATTTACTGTGAGGGTTCACGCAGCGGAGAAGAATAGCTTAAGCGGAGAGACAAAGTTTGTATTGAGAGAAGATGAAAACCGTAATTGATAGTGATTGATTGATGAAAGGAAAGAATTGAGAGGAGAGGCAAGGTGAAGGAAAGAACATGAGTGAGAAAGAAGAGAAAGGAGACAAGAAGAAAAGAGTGGAAACATTGCATAGCTTGCGCGTTCTTGGACTAGTGCGTAAGCGAGCCGGTGCGGCCTTGAGGTGCGGGCACATCCCGCATCAAGTGCGGCCTCAAGACTGTGATTTCCAACAGCAAGAAGTAAGCAATCTCCGAGTGATGGGACATGATTTCCCGGCAGCATGCTTTCACATAATTATTATCATACACAGGCCTCAAGCAACCGATTCTGCCTTGGCGGCTCCCTAAAGGCCAGAATGGGTCCCCGAGAGGGCTAACTTTCAAAGAGATATCGCTGGATCGTAGGGCCCGAAACTCTGAGCAGTTCTATCCCCATATCTCGGGGTTGTGCTTGTGACGGTTCCTGCTGCTATTTTGGCTGCTAGGGGTTTCGCTAATCTCGGATGGAAGGCTTATTTGCTGTACTGCTTTTGTGAGCTTACCTTCGATCCTTTGAGGATTGAATCAGAGAGGGGAATAAGATGGATGAGCTTAGACCTTCAGTCGGCCTTGTTCAGTGCTTTGTCTCCATACCCTCTGATCTGTGAGCGGTAAAGCGTATCACGGGCCCGGGAATTGTACAGATAGCTACTGCGGAAGAATCATGTCACATGATGTTCATAAATAGCTAACATATCCTCCCAAGGCGATTCCCTGTCTAGATAGTGATGATCAAGTTCTACTAAACTGAGAGATTCTGTCGTCTTAGTACTGTAGTGTTACGGCGGTGTAATTTAATTAATGCTTCTGCTTTCAGAATCACGCCTAACTTTTGGCTCTTCTAATGTACAAGAGGAGTAGATAAAGCGTTCGCCATGACTTGCTAAGACTGATTTCATAAAGTGACCAGTAGTTTTCACAATCACATTCAGTTCATTAAAGTAGTCCAAATCTGCCAGTAGTCGTAGTATGAAACATTCTTATCACATTAGTATTAAGGCCTGTAATTCCCGCTTGTTTTCTAGAGGCTACTAGCTGCTAACAGGCCAAAGTACTGGTGTCACATATGTCCGATCAACAAGTGGCTCCTACTATCAGTTTCAGCTCATTAAGGCGGTCAAAATAGTAATGAACATGCTAGCACCTGTAGCGTAGCTACCAAAGCCCTTTCTAAATGTATGTACTAGTGCATTGAATGGTAAATATAAAGAACTGCGATAAACCTACGCTTGATAACAGGATCCTAGCCACAGTGTCTACTAGGAAAAGAGGTTCTTGTACTTCTTAGATAGCCGCTAGAGCGAGCAGTATTCAAGTTTATTTGAAAATAAAAATTTCAATTCCAGACTCTCACTTAGAAGTTTGAATTCTCCGAGCAGAATCTCTCGCTTCAAGGCTACATAGGCCGCGTACTCTCAGCGTACACCAAGCGCTATTTAGCCAGGCCAAACACCACAGTTACATATAGCACCCAAACCCACCACTTACGCACTCCTTGTATGTACCAGATTACGCAATTGAACTCACCTTCCCCTGACTACAAATTGGAGTTCATCGATACCACTGCTCCTCTTCACCGCATACCCGCAGTATCACTACTATCCTGTTCAAGTTTACCTATCCACTTAACATTCATCACTTATCCACTTAACATTCACTACACATCCGTTTATCACTCACACCCATCCATCCACTCAACGTTCGCCAAGATGTCTCCGAAATCCGACCTGATAAAGTCTCGAATCACCCTCTACAAACACAGAAAGTTAATCGTCGAGGCCCGCATTGACCAAAAGGTCGACGAACACGAGCGAATGCTGTCTCAAGTGGACTACTCTAAGGAATACGAAGCCGTCTTCGACGAACAACTCACGAGAACCCTGAAGCCGATGTGGGATGAACTCCTTGCTTTGGGTGAGAATATTGAGGAACTAGAGGCGGAGTCGAAGGAGTTGGAGGCGTTGGAGGCATTGGAAGTGTCGGAGGCATCGGAGGGCAAGGAGACGTCGGAGGCATCTAAGGGCAAGGAGACATCGGAGGCATCGGAGGGCAAGGAGACGTCGAAGGCGTTGGAAGGGGAGGAGAGTTGACCGACTGAGGTGCGAGTTTGGTGGTGCTGAGGGCGGGCCCGAAGCTTACGGTGATTCTTATTGTTTGCTTGTTTGCACAGGAATGAGTTTCTGCCTTGTTTTTCAAAAGGTTGTGCTTATGTGAGGAATAGTTTGTCTTTGCTGCACTTGTGGGGTTATGAGGGTAATAACTGCCGGTATTTGGTCTTTCCCACATTCATGTTGTATCATTCTATAACAGGGAATTGATTTCATTGAGCAAGCCAAGTGTGGTGGTCCAAGTAGTGAGGGATTTCACTGAAACGTACAGCATTGAATAACATATGACCCAACGAAGTCCTGCCTAATCTTACAGTGAAAAGCTCCAGACAAGATACGCGTATCACATCTTCCAGTTTTAAGGATCTGACGGGGAAGGAATTGGGCCTCCCATTCGGATAGGGAACGTTAAAGGTTCGAAAGGCCTCGTAGAGGAAGCACGCGGACCCCAAAAACGAAACGAAGACTACCTTCCTACTGGCTTAGGATTGAAGTGGGCTGAGGCCCGCATAATCCTTTGCTTGGGGGGTTAGGTATATGCCACTACGGTGCGGAAATAGAGAGGGATTCGGCCCCGACTGTTGTCTGATGGGGATGATATTTCTTCCGATCTCCCTGGCAGATAAATCTTGTATGCCGTCGGTCATCTTCACTTCAATAAGAAATTTACCCTTAAACTTCACCTCTGGATCTCCAAGAAATACCTTTTAGGCTACCCTCATCCTCCTACTCAATAACACGAACGCATCCTACAAAAAACTTGGAAGGTGGGACCTAAAAACTAACAAATATATAGAAGTCCGGAGCTACCCTCTGCCAGTGTGGCTAGCCTGGGCCCACATACCAGGTAAATATAAGGCCCGCGGCACTTGACACTCTACTATCAGATTTTTAGGGAATTTCTCTCGCAAAATATACTGCCCTCAAAATCTAAAGAGATGACCGCCGACCAGTTCCTATGTCCTAACAAATGAGCCGACCCTACAAATGAGCGTCCGAATCCCCATCAATTGCCCCGCAAACCACTTACCTGTTGGTTTGGGTCCCTAGCGAGGGTTAGGCCCTGCCGCTGCGAGGGAAAGGATCGTGGTCCCCACATGGGTGTTGTCTGGTGAGCTGATACCCACTTTGATCCCCAGGAGACTAGGCTAGTGCGCTGCCGCCCCGCTCGACCCCACGAAGACACTCCTGAATTACTACCATTGAAGTTCCTAAAGGATTATCTCCGGTTCCCGCAGCGGTGTAAACTTTCCGCCTATGCTAAATGGAGGGCGAGGAAGCATTCAAATCAAGCCTAGAACCTGCCCTGTCCCGATGATGAGTTTACCCCATGAGAGGGAGATGGAGTAGGAAAACCGAAGATGACAGACCCCATTATATGCTCGCCGGGCTGACAAGAAACCTGTAGCGGCCGTGGCTAGCATGAGGTACCCTAAGGCTGGCTTGCCAGTCGGATCGTGCTTTGGCACTTCGAAGCGCAAATGCCTGGAAGCGAGTGATCCCCTATGACAACGTGGGATCAAAAAGAATGTAGAAGCTATAAGGAATTTTTCCTGAGATAGTACTGCAACAACTCTTAATTCCACTTAAACTAACACTCATGCCCCGCTTGCACTAGGCAAAAGTCATAGGAAAGAAGAGAAAGAAAATGGAAAATAGAAACACCTCCTCGAGCAGCAGAAAGTATTCCTCGGTCTAGGTGATGCGTAGGCGATGAAGTTAGTCGTTTGCTGAACCGGGAGCATGAAGGGCGGAAAAAATGTTAAGGGAACAACACGACACAAATTATGTAGAAAACTAAAAGGTAATATTTCTTAAAAGGGCTCGGCCATGGTTATGCCGGACTGAGCCAATTACCAGAGCAGCCCCACCGCAGCAAACTATACATCCCTAGTAGAGATCTTGTGCGTGACCCATCCCGCACCGTCAGAGCAGGAATAGATCCAATCCATTATCATCTTAAATATCTATTAACTTATTTATTCCCCAGACCTGATAGACTCGGCACTCAATTACCCTCTCGCCACCCCCGCCAGTGCAGTACCTAACCTCGCAACCCGTCACCAACCGACCATCTACCAATATTTTATCACCATTCAGTATAACTCGGATTACGGCACCCACAAGCAAGCGGAGTTCATTGCGGGTCTCCGCGAACTCTATATACCCGCTGTGAACCTCCACGCTGATAAGATCCCAGAGTACCCTAGGGTGATGAGCACACCTACTCGCAGTATGGCACAAACCGGCAGTCAAACTGAGGATTCTGGGCCCCTACCGCGATCCACGCAAGATGCGTATTCGGCCAGCACCCAAATGCGCACTTCATCTCAACTAATCAAAATTTCAAAAAAATAATACGTCATACGAGTGATATATCATGATTTCATTACTTTGCTTCGGGGAAGGTTGTGCTATGGTCTACAAAACCACATCTAAACCAGACCCCGCCACTGGGTACAGGGGGCACAGCCCGTTTCAGATTGATTTGTTACTACATCAACAACTCCACCACGCGCAACAGGATCACTCAATTTTTCGCTGCCCACCGCCTAAACCACTCCAAACATTCCACATTCGCAACGCTAGCGCTAACCTTGACGTTCATCCCGCTGATGATCTGCTTCACTGCGACTTCCACCTTCTTCCCATTAGTCGTGACCGGGATTTCCGGTGCCATGTCGATGATAACAGGAACGTGTCTTGCACTAAGCTCTTGGCGGATCTTGCTCTTTACGGTAGCAACTAATTGTGGAGTAAGGAGTGCGCCAGAGGACATTTTTACGAAGAGGACTACATGCTCGTCTGCGTCGCTTACACGACGGCGGCCAACGCAGACTGCGTCCTCGAATTGAGTAGGGAAGTTGGCTAGGAGGACATTGTACTATGCTTGTTAGTACATACTAAGGAAGGGTTGTGAAGGGTAGATGCACAATCTCTGCAGTGCCAATCCTTACACCGGCGGGTTTGAGGATTGCGTCGCTTCGACCGAGCATTTGGAGACCTCGTGTTTTGGGGTTTATCTTAACAAAGTCGCCATGGTGCCACACACCTATTATTGTCAGTGCTTGGGTATTTGCTTAAATTTTAAAAGGAAGCATGCCAGGGAATTCCTCAAAATACGACTTCTTGTAAACGGCCTCGCCATTCTCTCCCCAGAATTTGACAGGCATGCAAGGGAACGGCTTGACGCATACAAGATCTCCTGTTTCGCCAGAGTCCTCGACATTGCGTCCGCTGCCGTCCCAGGCTTCCACTTTCATTCCCAAGCCCAAACATTGGATTTCGCCGCTGTACACTGGAACAAGAGGCGAGGATGCACCAAACAACGAAATGATGTCCGTACCCCCGGTGATGGAGGCAAGGTCGAGGTCCGGCCCGAACGCACTATAAACATATTCAAACGTTGACGGTGCAAGCACTGATGCAGTAGAATATATCGCCTTGAGGGTTTTCATAGCATATTTATCCTCTATTATTTCATTAGTTATTCCGTCTTGGTAAATAAGGTGGTGGATAAGATGCACTTGGATGTACGTTGCTCTGCTCCAGCATCGAAAGATACTTGGCGCTTGTGCCAAAGTGTGTTACCCTAGAAACCCTTAGCGGCAGACCTACCAAGGCGATACATTCATACATGCCCGAGTTCATCAACTAGTTTTGCCATTGCTAGATTTCCCCCTTCCCCCACCAGAGGTCTAAATGGCGAGCCATCATAGAGAACAATAGTCGCACCACTCGCCAGGCCAGATACAAGCCAATGCCACATCATCCCTAGTCCC
The DNA here is from genome assembly GCA_003070745.1 of Tuber borchii. Lineage (NCBI taxonomy): Eukaryota > Fungi > Ascomycota > Pezizomycetes > Pezizales > Tuberaceae > Tuber > Tuber borchii. Next base: position 139,590 of record NESQ01000154.1, on the reverse strand, counting down.
ATATTAGCGGGATCACAATCCTCACATTTAGGACTAATTATCAACTGACAAGTAACAGTGGTGAACTGAAAGAAGACTGATCCGGGACCAATATCGCAATGAATCATATGTTCTTTCTTATGCTGGATCAAAGTTCCGACAGCCCCATGGCAAATGCACTTGGGTTCTAGAATCACCATCAACAACCTGTGTACAATTCGAATAGAAGAAGAGCATACTTCCGGTAGTTCCCGAAGAAAACAAAACATAAACAGGGGTGTCAGGAGGCAATGGTAAAAATTCCAACGGGCAGTCTTGGTCCCCTGTCCGCGCAAAATCTTCATATCGCCAAATTAGACTCTCACTTCGCCCGGTCGGCTTGAGGCTCTGGACGTCAATCTCTGGCCCAAAGGGATTATTGAAAACCACTACCGTCTCCAAGTTCAAAAGAGCAGAAGTGATTTCACCCAGTTTCGTTATAACCTCATGTATTTTACCGTTGTAAAGCACACCAGAATCCGCAAAAAGCGCTTTAGGTTCCAACTGAACCAGACGTTCAAGCACAGCGGTAGTCCCATGATCAGGACTAATCCCTGTCCATACACATCCCAAAGACGTCGAAGCAAGCATAGCTACCAAAGCATTCGTATGATTCGCGACGTAGCCTATCGTGTTGTATCACTCATGTAAGCCTTCCGCTGATCCCTCCAATTACAAACTTCCCTTTCTTCCCTAGGAGATCTGCACTCCTTACCTGCCACTACATCACCCTGCTTAACCCTCTGTTTCAGAGCCGCAGCACAAACACGCACACGCTCGCGGAGCTCTTTCCAAGTAACATATTCCCGTTCGTCTTTCTCCGTTGCGGCAATGACCGCGACGGCGTTCTCGTCGACCGCGTCACCGCCGTTGTCGCGTAGCTGCGGGAAGAGCAGGTTCTCGGCGAAATTAAGGAGAGCTCCTGAAAACCAGGCCGGTCTTGGGAACATTCCGGAATTCACATCTACGACCTATTTTAACATTATTAGTTTATAGTGCTTTCACTCGGCGGCTCAATTAGTAGAAGGAGTAACGGTAATAGGACAGATGAATTGAACTCAAACACATACTGACTCGAACCCCTGAGAAGCTTTAATCCCAGTGTAGTACCAAACTTCACTCCAGAAACTCTCGATCTCGTCGACTGACCATGCCCATAAGGAATTGAACTTGTCTTCCTCCCCAGAGAACTCTCGTGAGTATTTTTCCGAGACGTACCGTTTGAATTGGTACATCGCCGTTCTCTCAGGAGAAGAATGCTTCCATAGCTTCCGACCGCCCTTCTCCTGGTTCTTGCTTCGATCTTCGTCGAACGTCATTTCTCCTTGAACCGACAAAAAGCGTCAGAGGGAAAAGTTGTGTACAGCGATTGATAAAATTTTAATAAGGGGAAGGAAAGAACGGAGTTTCAATCAAAAAGCTCTTGAGGCCCTCTCTTTCTCACTCCTTGTTGACTATTAATACCTATCTGCTGTCAATTCCTCGCTCCCTACCCGTTCCGCTCGTCACGTTACAACACCCAACAACCTTAACAGATCTGCAAGTGAATAGAAGGGGTCTTGGCGAGGATTTTCAGGATCGGCAGAACTTCCCCGCACTTTTGGTCCCCCCGGAGAATTGCAATATCATAGCTACAAATATCAAGAAAACGCCAAATTCCCCCGGCTATTCTCCTAATTGTAGTATTCTTAGTTACATACACATGATATCATGTGACACCATACACGAAAAACACATAAGGAAACAAGAAATATCAAATCCGGGCTCTTTATCCAACCTCGATGCCGCTATTTTTCCTACAGATGCATGGAAGTGGGAGGGGGATCGGGGCCTAGGGAGACCTAGCGAGTGCTAATTATGCAGTATCCTAAGCCTTCTACTTGCTGCTTCTTCTTAGAGTCCGCCTCCCCGCCTGGAAACTTTTCCTTTGCAGAGTAAATGATTGTAGAGGAGGGCATATACCCGGCAAAATGCTTCCAATCCTTTATCGAGAGATCGGTAGCCGTTATGATGCAGGGATGAGCAGATCAATAAGGTATCGTCAGGAAATTCGAAAGTTTCTAGAGGAGGGGCGACATTCATATTTGCTATTCGATCTTCTGGTTGCAAAGCGGGCATTGGGAGGGGGTCCTGGAGGATCCATGGATCTCGAGCTCCTTTAGTGAGTATTGGGTTTCACATGGGCTCTAGGCCTTGTGGCTACCCCACTGTCATATGATCAGGAGACTGAGCCGAGGCCAGGGTAGTATGGCGTACTGCTTGTTAACGACTCTTCTAGCAACCCCCAAAGCCAACAAAACAGCCGTCAGGGAGAATGCGAAGGTTGAAATTCACCACCGAGTGATATCATATGACCTCCGTGACACCCTGTTACTTGGATACTCGACCTAACCCGCGAAAATACGAAGGTTTATCATACGACACCGCAACTTGCCAGTGTTTTTGCTTTAGTCAGGAGTGCTGATTGGCCCTTGCCCGATCCGCGGTAGGAATCCGAATGGACCATAGTGCTCAAGAAAAAAGGAAATACGCGTCCGGTTCCCAGGAAGTCGCGAGGCACGAGAGGGCCCTTTCCGTTGTTGATGTGCAAAGGATTAATGACCCAATTTAGATTCCTTGTGAAGCGTTAATAGCAGCTTCCGGTGGGAAAGGACACTTACCTGTAGGGGGAGGACTTGTGAATGCTACATTTTGGCACTATCGGTCTCAACTAAATATTTCCACCATGTTGAAAACGTAGCTATATGCTAAGGCCAACTCGCCTCCTTAACAATTTATCTCCATGGAACAATAGCCTTCTTCCAAGTGTTGTTTACCTGCGCTCGATAATATATCAATCGTTTTCAATGAGATTCAATTTCCCTACCCTATTCCTCAAGAAAGATATCTCATCACCAAACCTTTACACCTTACCTTCTTATTCTATGGGAATTACCTACATATATGGATGCCGTTGCGCGGTTTTGATTCTTTCACCCCATACAGCTGGGTATAGACCATCAGGTTTCGTTTGTTGCTCTCTTCGGCCCACGCCCCTAGCGTCGGGAATAAGTTTCAGAACATCAAAAAGTTTGTGGATTGTTGGATCATGCCCTCTCCCCCCAAAGTCGTTGGCCCCTCGGAAAGATGTATATCACCAGCATTGCTCCTAGCCAGAATCTACATTAATTACCTATTTGACTATTTTCCCAGCGTGCACACACTCTCATAGCTTCGTCTTATGTTTTCACCCTAGACTTTCAATCCGCAACGTAATCATCATGACTGGTCACTCGCTCTACCTCCTCACCCCACACTCTCCTGAGCGCTGGCTTGTCTCTTCTGGTCTCATATTTAGTCTAGTCAATCCGACCCATATACTGGCTACGTTCTAGCTCAAGGTGAACACGCTGCGAGAACAAATTTTCTGTTTACATGTTTGTTGCGCTCTCGGGCGCGAATTTTCAAGAATCAGGGGTCGTCGTGTACAAATATAATAAGAGGCTGAGAATAGTCAACAAACCAAGTTCGTACAAGTACGTATAGTCCTGTACAATCAGTACATGGCACCCTAGCGGTCGACGTCCAGCCAATTGACCGGTTTTAGCACCATCCCAATCGCGTTCTTATTTGTAAAGAAAAAAAAACTAAAATACGAAAAGCCAGCCCCTACCAAGGAAATAATTATATCATAAAAAAATAAATTTAGCAGCCAATTCTAAACTCTTTCCTCCCAACCTCCGAGAAGAAAAAAGGCCAACTCCATCAAGGTCCTCCACTTTTGAACAAAATTCCACACCATTTCTTCAAGCGCGATCTCCACGAACAAATTCTTCACACCGTTAACTCTTTAACTCGAGTTACAAGGCAAGGGGAAACACTAAGAATTTCAAAAACTAACATTAATAAGAGAGCAAATCTCGACCACAGGACCCATAGGTCTCCCAAAACACACACTCCCCCATCGCATGACCGCGTTCTTAAGCGACCGAGACGTCATCCAACGCCTAATCTCTCCCCTCCTCGCACAAAATAGTTCTGCACCACAAACGGCTTGGAGTCCGTGCACGCGTTCTAGTTGCTTTAAATTCTGAGCCTCCCCCCCCCAAACACGAACCCCCATCCCACCTTGTGTTTTCCTTTCGTTCCCTCGCTCGCTCTCTCCCCCTCTTCCCTCCTCCCCTCTCTTCCCTCTCCAAATCCCTTTTTGCCTCACTCATACCCCGCTCCTCAACATACCACATCGTTTCTACCAGCCCTGGTTTTGAAACAATTCGTAGTCCACCCCTTTGGTCAAGATGTCGTTTACCGCTATCAACTCCGTGGCCGGTGGGGCAAAGAAAGACATAGGCAGAGGTGGAGGCAGAGAGACTAAAAGTAGCGATAAGATGATAGTTAAAGATCAGGTGAAGGAATTGTCGGCGGAAGAGGAAAAAGAAAGGGAAAGGGAAAAAGATAGGTTGGAGAAGGAGGCGTATATCGCATTTCTCGCAGGAAAATATGGTGAGTATCCTTCACCTCAATTTGTTCTTTTTGTTCTCCAATTGGTGCCTCAATTGAAATATTAGTACTAAACTAAAAATCAATGCTGTAGATATCCTCGACTCTGAACTCACTCTTTCACTTAAAAAGTCGACATCTTACCTTCTCCTCCGTCACATGGTTATCCGCAAATTCATCAAGGAATATGAACCAGACGAAAGAGGAAAGCAGTTTCAGACGTTCTGTTGCCATTGCGACAAGTTCTGGGGTCCTTATGATATGCATAATACTACTACGAGTTATTTAATTAGACATTTCTCAATTGAGCATCCTGAGCTGCCCAAATCGTATCCTGAGGAGGATGCGCTTCTCCGTCGCATGAAGAAGGGGATTGTTGAGGACCCAACCGATTCTAAGGACGCTAAAGACACAAAGGGAAAGGGGAAAAAGAGAAGTGGTAAAACGAAGGCTGATGGGTTGGAGGAAGCGAAGGCTAGTGAAGAGGGCGCAAAAGGGGAAGGTCGTGAACAAGAGGAGAGGGGTGGACAGGCCAGCCCTAGAAAACTCGAGAAGGGCAAAAGAAGTGGAGCGGTTGCAGAGCCCGAAACTCCTGTTCAATTGAAGGCCGCTGAAGTCAATGCAGTCTCTACTAAGTCCAAGAGTGATGAAGCTCTTGCCTCTCTTCGCAAGACTCGCTCTGGGAAGAGAACCGGACAACCTGAAAATATCTCTGCCGCTGGTATCAGTCGCGATTCCCCCGACCCACCTACCTCTCGCAAACGCAGAAGAACCGAGACCTCTGCGGCCACCAGTCGCAAGCATGATACCCCCTCAGTTGAAAAGTTCCTAGCTGAGGCAGATCTTACACTTTCCACTCTCCTGCCTCCAGAGAATGATTCAGCTCCTCTTCCTCCTCCACCCGTCCAACAATCCACCACCACAGCCACCCTCCCGGCTCCTTCGTCTTCTACTACCCCCTTCGTCCCCGCCACCATCGACGCCACAATTCCACAAACCCCCTTCACCCAATCCTACAGAAACCTCTTGACCGAATTTCTCGCCTCGAGCGAGACCTCTCCCAGCGTCGTCGAGAGCAAAGAATTTCACGATCTGGTCAACTTTCTCAATCCGGAAACTCCGAAGTTCAACTTTAGCAGCCTGTTTGATGAGGTCTTTGTTCGCCAAAAGGAAATTCGCACCGACAAGCGTGAAAAACCCGATGGGAGTGTTCGTACTAAGAAATTTGAAGACACCCTAAAGAAGGAGAAGGAAAGGAGAAGGAAGAAGGAGGAGGGATACAGAGCTTGGTTATTTCGCGAATAGATGGATAAATTGCTTACTGGCATTGAGGGATGAAAAACGGAGAGGATTTGAATACGGGAGAACGAGTGTATTATTATTCGGGGGGTTTTTTTTCCCCTTTCCTTCCTTCCTTCATGTAAGTCTTCTGAGGTTTGGTTTAGTTTGTGGTTGATTGATTGTTCTGTACGCAGGTTTCTAGTCGGGAGTGATTAGTAACTTACCTACTTTTTACTCTTTTATTTTACTTGCTATCTATGCTCTTTGTTTTTTCTTTGCTTTTTCTTTGCTTTTTCTTTTAGTCATTTGTTTTTTGCGTTGTGTTGCTTTAGCTCGGGGGTCTGCGATTTTTTTTTGTTTTTTTTTCTTCCCTCCATTTGCGCTCACGCCCGTGATCCCACACTTTCACATGCGAGTGAGAGGTTGTGATATGGACTGGGCCATTGCGGCGGGGCGGATGACTGGGCAATGCTGCTATATCATACATGCCGTGCAGTATATTAGTTGTTTTTTACAATAGGTTTTGAAATTTATGGTACTGTGGAGTTAGTGTTTTGCACAGCGTGATGCAGTGTAGTATCCTGCCCCGCGATAGTTTGGCCTAGTTTCGTTCGTTTACACATAAAGAGGAGCAACTCACTTTTCTTTGCGTGAAGAGTCGAAGCGGCTGAAGGTGATATAGTAACGGACTGAACCCAACTGGATCATAGGTTAAGATGTTAGATTGAAGAAATATGGCCTGGCATCATATCCTTCGTCCATTCACTGAAAGAGTTGGGGTTAGCCCTGTAACAACTTCCTTCTTCCTTTTTTCAAAGTGCTCCAAGAATTAGCTACCCGTCTATTTACCTGTCTATCTATCAATTAGTAATACAATAACGCTCCCCGGACCTAGCGTTGATATCCTACCGCGCCATTGAACTTTGGTATCCTAGAATCAAGTTCAACCCATCTTGACATTCCAATACAGTATATAGCCAAAATACCTACCTCACACAGAAGATTCCCCGGCACCGTAACGTCCTTTTATTTCTAAACAAGAAAAAAAAAGTCTTACTATCAGAGTGCCCCCCCCCCCCTCCCTCTGCATCCTACTAAAGAGCTAGAGGTATCCCTCCGAGCTCAACAGAACCTGGAGAAAGCAGGACAATTGAATGCGAGGCCCTCTTAGCCATACCTTGCACCGAGCTCTACAATTGAGTGGTGTGATAGCACTATCATTACAGACACTACGGCACCACTTGAAAGGGTGGGGGGAAGGAATGGGGATGGTTCAATGGATATCTGGAGGCTAGGGCACGTTTGCTTATGGTATAGTATTCAGTTAGTTGCTAATCCTCGGGGACCAGAGTTTGATTCTCGTAAGAGCAATACCGTAAAGGGCTTCTAGTCCCTCGTATCTAGTTAATCAGGTTATTCTAGGTGCCCAGATACTCTTTTTCCTCCCAGAACTTCCCTAGCTATTGAGCAGGAAGCTTACTAGTACTTTTGAGTAGATGTAATACTAGACTAGGCTCAGTGTGCACTATCCCATTCTTAAGCAAAAAAATACCAATTGTTGCCTGCAGAATAGACCATGGTGTATTTCTAGCAAGCTATAACAAGCGCTAAACAAGCTATAATACTTAGTCAACTAGCTACTAAGAATGCACATAAGCAGTAATTGACCAGGAGAAGCATGAAAGCTAGCAGATAATATAAAAGAGAGACTAGTCTACAATGTATTACGCCGAGCCTAACAAAAATACCCACTAAATAGGAGCAAAGGCAAGATAGAGAAGTTAATAGCGAAGCGAGCGAGCAGTGACTTCCATCCCAAGCCGAAAGAATTAATACAATTCAAGCAACATACTGATACCAAGTCTCACCCCCGGGGAGGCGTTCCATATAGTCTTTATCGATTAATCTATTTTCTCTATTTAGCCTAACCCTCACCCTACTTCCAACAGGGAGAGAAAAGACATACCTCTCAATCTGCTTCTTGATTTCTGGGACGTCTAACTTCCCCCGATTCTTAGTCTGATCAATCGTCATCTGAATCAGGTCGTTATGCCTCAACTTCTTCCTGCTTTTCATAATACGGATGATGGCAGCCTGAGTCTCGTACTGCCTGTCCTGGGCTACACGTTCAAAGGTCTCTTCCTTCTCCTCTTTCGTTTCTTTGAGCTGGATCTGGTTGATTTTGATGCGAAACTTGGGCTCCGAGAAGTGCCGGTTCACGCGGAAGTTATCTGTCGGGAAGATGTCTTTCCCCTTCGTCTTCTTCTGGAGGACGCGGTATTTAGCACACGCGAGGGATTGGAGAGTGCGGATTAGCTGTTTGTCATCTGTGGGGGGGGGAGGGGTAGGTTAGTTTTGTCCATTTTTGAGAGGGTAGGAGCTACCTAGTCCGGTGCCTTCTTTAATTTGTTGGTATGAGAGGTAGGCGCCTAATTCTACGTCGTTAAATAGTAGGAGAACTACTGCTTGGAGGACACTCAGAACTAGCTCCCTGTTCATTCCCTGTTGTTCTCCATTTATTAGCTTGCCCCAAGGTAGGGAGTAACCATTGAAATAGCCTAATCATACCGGTGCAAATTTCGCCCTTAGAACACAATGCGATAATGCATGTCTCCACATGAGCTTCCTTCCACTATGTTTTTCGCAGTAGACATCTTTATAAGATTCTAGATACTGTGCCATCTCAGGTGGAATGATTATCGGTACCTCGTCGTACGTTGGCCATGCTGACTGAGAAAGTACTAGAACGTTGAGATCTACATTGGAGGGATTCCCTGTATGGTTCCTTGTTTTAAAATGCGATATCGCGTCTCGAGATATTTCAATGTCTTTGAACATGCTCTCTAGGTTCTGAGTAAATCCGGATCCGCACTCTAGAATAGAAGTTAGCCGAACCCTTACAAAAATCAACAAGAACAATACCGGTTTTTAATTTAGTTAACATGCTCCGCTCGGCATCTCGACTGGCGCTTCTATCCATCAACAGCCTCCTCGCGAGATCTCTCTTATAAAATGCTTCAAATACATCCTTCCCTTGGATGAACCTAAACAGGTCAAGCACCTGCTCCAGCGAATGGGCCAACCTAGCATCTTCATCACCGGGCGTCCCTGTGGAGACCCCTCTAGCGCCCCCTCTCAGCAACACATCGACGTATTTCGCAATCATTTCGGCTGGCTTTGAATTCACCATCTCTGAACGATCCTTCGTGCGCGCATTGAGGAATGTCCCAAACGACTCCCTTAAAGCATAAGCCAGCGTGTCGTCGCCCTTAAACGGCACCCTGACGAAAGTGTCTAAGCTATCCTTAAGCTCCAAAAGTCGCTGCACCATCTCATTTTCCCGGCCCTCGTCCTCGATTATACCTCTGCCCACAGCAAGTATGTATTTCTCCCATGCTGGCCTTAAATAGCTGCTCGGCTCCCCTATACGATCAACGAGGCTATACAGGATAGCCAAAGATTTGTGGTCTTGCTTTTGTAGAAGCTCCTCGATACTCCTTTGATCAGTAAGGATAGGTAATTGATTTTTCAACAATCCTTCCTCGAGTATAAGCCCCATAGACCGCTTCGTAGGCGGATCCAAGCGATACCTCTCACACCTTAATGCCTCCTTGTGTAACTGCTGAGAGCATTCGTCCAAGTAATCCGCAAGGGAGTTAGAAGTTGCCCCTAGCATCCCGAGGCGGCCATAGTATTCTCTAGACATGACCAGGAACCGAGGTTCAAAGTTCGACGCATACAGGTCTAGACTATCCACCATGCGAATGGCAGACGTGAGTAGAGAGGCATTGATTGGGCACTGCTGGCGATCGCGTTCAAACAGAGTCATGATTCCATTCATAAATTTGGCTTCTATTTCTTGCGCTAGTATTATATGGCGCCGAAAGAGTTCTAGTCCGGTAGGTTCTACGGGCTGAAGACTCGGATTTGTATTGTTAAGGAGGTAAGAACGGTCCAAGTACAAGAATACGGATCTAATCATCCCCTATATTTTATCAAATTAGTATTAGTTCACTTTCATTTTATAGGAGGCTTGAAACGGCATCCAACTAACCAGCTGGTCATTCCACTTCTCCCAAGCACTGACAACAGACTTGACAGCATCATCTTTCCAGCTATTACAGGCCACGATGGAATACTTGAGGCAGTCACCAACGTAAGCAGCGCAGCAAGCCTTGAGCCTAGTATAGAGTTCACCAGCCATATCGGCTCTACATATATTTTCCGTGCCTCTATACAACTCCTCCAAGCTAGTGGATATCTTGCGGCTCTCGAAGATTGCTGTGAGTGCAGCTTCCAGAGAGCCCCATGTCTGATTAAAGTAGACATCCGGGTCAGTCTTCGAAGGGCTGCGCAGATTCTTTATATGGAATTTGCGCGGTGCACCAGCGTGAGGTTGAAACGGGGCGGGACGCGGGGGCTTAGCCGTGACGATATTCATATTTGGATTCGGCAAATCTTGAGGGTCAGATGGGGAACTAGTGAGATCGATGATCTCCTTCCCACTGATGTGACGCCAGGGTTGCTCTTTTAAAGGAGTCGACATGTGCTTTGAGTGCTCAGGTTGTTCCGAGCTTTTTCGGGAACGTTTTGGACTGCTTGGGCGAGGGGCAGGCACCTCCGAAAATGGGGCGTTATTTCCAAAAAAATCGGTGATGCTTCTCTGGGAGAAGCCTTGCGACGTCTGAGGGGAGTGTAGACTTTGTTGTTTGCGCTTTTTGCCCTGTGATTGCGTCTCCTGATCGGACACTTTCTCCGGCATCTACCAATGGCTCGCCCCGAGCGATGGGAAGGCTGTATAGTTTAGGTGGTGCAGGTGGTGCAGTGATTATTGCGAAAGATGGAATCGATCGGGGTGAAGTAACAAACAGATAGCCGGCGTGTATTGGGTCGGATGTGAGGTGATGGGTGAGCTAGTGGGGGTTAATAGAATTGAGAGGCAGGCGAGGGTTGTAATAAACAAGACGGGAAAGAGGGAGGAATGATGGAGCTGTAGCGGAGATAGGAGGAGGTAAGAGGATGATGAGGGTGTTTGTTCGAGCGAAGAGGATACGCCACGGCACAGTAGAAGAAGATGAGAGGAGGAGAAAAGGGGGGAAGGAGATAGAGATAAAGAGAGAGCAAAGAAATCAATTGGTCTCGACTGTACCCTCTCCGATGCACTGTAGGGTAGGTAGAAGAAAATGCGTAGATTACCGGCAATAATATTGTATCACCGGTACTGAGTATTCTCTTGGTTGGTAATTCTCCCTCACCAATAAAGAATGCTCAGAGCGTTGCGCGCCTCCATATGAAGGCTGTGAGTCTGTGACCTATCTGTATGCCAAGATCCTAGTGGTTACATAACCTGGGTCAGTGTTACGCATAGCATGCACGCCTTGAAGAAGCTGCATAATTGGACCGACTATGACCCTACGGGCCTTTCCCTCTGCCAGAGCCCCCCCATTCATTCCTCCCTCGCAATCCACAACAATTATAATACAAATGGACGGTCTACGCAACTGGGTATCTGATAATATTATTAAGGTAAGAAAAAAAATCCCCCCCCTTCTGCGCGTTTCTTACCTGCAACAGATACTAACTCCCTCTAACCTTTTAAAAGTTCTCCGGCGCTGCAGACTCTACAATTATCGACTTTGTCATAGCTTCCGCCTCCTCCGCGAAATCCGCCTCTTCCCTGCACGATAAACTCTCAACCTTTCTAGATGGCGATTCTTCGGACACCCGTCGGTTTACCTCAAGTCTCTATGACCGTGTTCCTCGGAAATCCGGAGGTGCTGGCGGCGCGTCGTCCAGGAAAGACAAGCCGGTAGAGCGAAAGAAAAAGTATTCATTATTAGCGATGGATGAGGACGATGACGCTTCGGCAATGCCACCGCCTTCATCGACTGCGAGGGAGAAGAGTTCAAAGGAGAAGCGTAGGGAGACTAGGACGGAAGAGAAACGGGAGAAGAGGTATGAGGAAAGGGACCGGGATTCCGAGAGGGATCGAGACCGGAGGGATAGGGATAGGGATAGGGATGGTGAAAGGAGAAGAAGCGACAAGGATCGCAGCGAGAGGGACCGGAAATCTAGGAAATTACGGAGAAGAGAAGACGATGGTGATAGGTGGGGGGACGAGGAATACGAGGGAGAGGAGGTTCAAGAAGACTCGCCGCCAGCGAAGCGTGCGCGTGTTGACGATAGCAGCGAGGATTCAGAGGAACTGGACGAAGAAGCAAAGGCCGAAAAGGAGCGACTACGTGATCTTCGGGAAAGAGACGAATTTGCAAGGCGCCTCAAGGAGAAGGATGAAGAGAAGACCAAGAAGTTGGTTGAAGATCGGTCATCTACGAAAGAGGGTAAACAGCTAGCTCAACGAAGAGCCTTGGCAGATGATGCTGCGGCCCGAGCTGCGGCCCTTCCAGACTTGAGGGAGAGGTCACGACAGGAATATCTCAAGAAGCGTGAACTTGAGCGTCTGGCCTTGTTGCGGAAACAAGTTCAAGATGAACAACAAGAACTACGGACAAACCCGGACCTTTCTCGAAGGGAGAAGGAAGAATTCGCAAAGAACAAGGAAATTCTTCGACTCGCCGAGGAAAGACTTAGGGTCGATGATCATCTTGATGGCTACATGCTGCCGGAGGACTACATCACTGAGAAGGGCAAAATTGATATGAAAAAGAAAGAAAGGGCACTCTACCAACGATATGTAGAGAAGGGAGACGATGGGCAAGAGAGGTTTGTCACAGAGCAGGAAGAATGGGAGCAACACCAGGCACAAAAAGCAAGCGCACAGGTCAAGCGCGCAGAGCGAGTCGATGAAGGTGACTATGAGTATGTCTTTGACGATTCCCAGCAGCTCAAATTCCTCATGGACAGCACAGACATCGACCAGAACTCTATGTTCTCCGACAAGGAGAGGATTTTCATGGAACAACAGCTCAAAGCAGCAGAGAACAAGGCAAAGACAATTGATGAAACAAGAAAGTCTCTGCCAATATTCGAATGGCGAACACAATTCCTAGAAGCCCTGGGGCAGTTTCAAGTCCTCATCATTGTAGGAGAAACCGGCTCCGGGAAAACCACCCAGCTACCACAATACCTCCACGAAGCTGGCTACACCAAGAAGGGGCTCAAAGTAGGCTGCACCCAACCCCGCCGCGTCGCTGCCATGTCTGTCGCAGCCCGTGTAGCAGAAGAGATGGGCGTAAAAGTCGGCAACGAAGTGGGATACTCCATCCGTTTCGAAGACGCCACGAGTGACAAGACGATAATCAAGTATATGACTGACGGTATGCTGCTGCGAGAATTCCTCACAGAGCCAGACCTAGGTGGATACTCAGCGCTTATGATTGACGAAGCCCACGAACGCACATTATCAACCGACATCCTCTTCGGCCTCGTCAAAGACATTGCACGCTTCCGGCCCGACCTCAAACTGCTGATCTCCAGCGCAACCATGGACGCACAAAAATTCTCCCAATACTTTGACGACGCTCCTATCTTCAACATCCCTGGCCGCCGATACCCCGTAGACGTGCACTACACCCAGCAACCCGAAGCAAATTACCTAAATGCAGCTATAACCACAATCTTCCAAATTCACACTACTACTCCCCCACAAGGTGACATACTAGTCTTCCTAACAGGGCAGGATGAGATTGACGCCGCCGAGCAAAACCTTCAAGAAACCTGTCGCAAACTGGGCAACAAGATCCGAGAAATGATAATATGCCCAATATACGCCAACCTCCCCTCGGAAATGCAAGCTAAAATATTCGAACCCACGCCGGAGGGCGCTAGGAAGGTAGTCCTAGCAACAAACATCGCCGAAACCTCCCTCACCATCGACGGAATAGTGTACGTCATAGACCCAGGCTTTGTAAAAGAGAATGTCTACAACCCCCGCACGGGGATGGAATCTCTCGTAGTAACGCCATGTTCCCGCGCCGCAGCGAAGCAAAGAATGGGCCGAGCCGGCCGTGTCGGGCCCGGGAAGTGCTTCCGGCTGTACACCAAGTGGGCATACCAAAACGAACTCGACGAAAACACAACTCCGGAGATCCAGCGCACGAACCTAAACTCCGTTGTCCTGCTGCTGAAGTCACTTGGCATAAACGACCTAATAGAATTCGACTTCATGGACCCCCCTCCGGCCGAAACGCTCATCCGCGCTCTAGAAAACCTATATGCGCTGGGGGCACTCAACGACAAGGGCGAGCTAACAAAGATCGGTCGCCAGATGGCCGAATTCCCCACAGACCCCATGCTAGCCAAGGCGATCCTAGCAGCGGACAAGTACGGCTGCGTGGAGGAGGTACTCTCGATAATAGCCATGTTGGGTGAGTCCTCCTCCCTCTTCTACCGGCCCAAGGACAAGAAATTCCACGCGGACCAGGCGCGCCAGCGCTTCACGAAGAAGGACGGCGGCGACCACCTCTCACTGCTGAACATCTGGAACCAGTGGGTCGACACGAACTTCAGCTACGTATGGGCGCGTGAGAACTTCCTGCAACACAGGAGTCTGTGTCGCGCGCGTGATGTCCGCGATCAGCTCAGCAGGCTGTGCGATAGGGTTGAGGTCACAGTTAGCTCCGCAGGCGAAAACAGTACACAGTTGATACAGAAGGCCATTACCAGCGGGTTCTTTCCCAATGCTGCGCGGCTGCAGAGGAGTGGGGATAGTTATCGTACCGTGAAGAACTCGCAAACGGTGCATATTCATCCGAGCAGTTGTTTGTTTGAGGTTAATCCCAAGTGGGTCATCTATTATGAGTTGGTTTTAACAAGTATGTTCCTCCCTTATCCCACCAGCTGTATTAAAGATGAGCGCTAATCAAGTTATAGGCAAGGAATTCATGAGAAACGTCATGCCGTTGCAGCCAGAATGGTTAGTGGAGGTTGCGCCGCATTATCATAATAAGAAGGATTTGGACACGCTGGGGACAAACAAAAAGATGCCCAAAGCGCAAGGAATTGCGGCGGAGAAGGCGCCCCCGGGGTAGATTAGGCCATGGGGAGTTAGTTACATGTACAGTGTGATAGATAGAGTGGACGTTGTCACTTGAATTGATGGACTACCTGTAATTTCAGTGAAAGTTTGTTTGAATTATTGTCTGCTACTGAAGATGGACGCAACGAGATGATTGTAATTAGAAATAATCGGAACGCTCCAGAAAGCTACCAGAAAATACCAAACGGGAGCATGAGAAATCAATAATAATACTTGTAGTAACAAACTAAAAGCAAGCAACAAACTCCCCAGCTAACCAAAGGTATAAATGCAAAAGAAAGAAAAGGTGAAAAAAACGGAGGAAACAACATACAGAAATCGCTCTCAACTATCTCTATATTACTACTACCGTTTACGAAGTATGCTTTGTCGAGCATCCTACAAATTTACAGATAGTTACTGTGTCCAAGAGTTGCGTATATCCTGTTGGAGCCACACCTCTGTAGTTGTTGAGACGATGAATCCTTCTCATTTTCCTGGTGTTTGCTCGCCGCTTCCTGTTTGGTTTTTTATATAATGGTTTCTCTCAACGTATTCGCTGCGTAGCAAAGATGAGATGTCGAATTCGAAAACTTCTAAAGCGAATAAATGGTGAATAATTTCTCAAAGATTCCGAATCGCCTACGACAGATGCCCAAGGACGCTACAAGAAGGTTATCGCCAAGGCTTAGTTTAATAGATTTTTCGTGATGGCTGGGTTAGATACGAGTTTGTAAGCGCACAAACCCCACAAGTAGAGCAGATATAAGGAGTAGCATATTATCCATGGCATGCCAAAAAAAAGTATACAAAGCCGCCACCCCACCTCTCGCTAATAAAAGTTAGATCTCACTCTGTCTTCTTCAATCTCCCTAAAGTACCCCTCTATTTGGCCATACCCAAAAAGATCCTTGGCCCCCGGATCTGCCCCGTAACGAAAGAGCAGATCAACCAAGGCATGCGACTGCATTCTCCTGGCAATCCCCAAAGGTGTCAGCCAGGCATGATTGAGAATATTTGGGGATGCTCCCTCGTTCAACAAGCCTCTTATCATATCCCATCCATATCTAGAATTAATGTTGATAGCCGCCTTATGCAAAGGTGTCATTCCAGTTTCGCTATTCTGGTGATTAATCGTAGCACCAAAACGAATGAGCAGCTGTGCAACCGGCCATGAGACCCGTTCAACCACCCAATCCAGAGGGGTTTCACCATCAGGGTCCTTAATATTAGGATCCATTCCTGCATTCAGCAGCAACTCTGTCACTTCGAAATCGTCACGGGAGGCAGCGAGATGGAGCAGGCTGCCATGGCTCCAAGAATTGAGGTTAACATCGGCTCCTAGCCTAAGGATATGACTGACCATTTCTGGGTCCTTGCAGGCGACAGCACATTCCAGCGGAGTGCTGTGTATCGCATCGCTTTCGTCAATCGAATAGCCCGGCAACCTTAAAAGCACCTCGAGGAGATGATGTTTTCTATGGGTTGCCGCCCACTGGAGGGCAGGCATGTCAGTATCACTGGCAAGCTTCTGGAGGATGGAGGGCATCGTAATATCGCGCAACTTGCGGGACGCCTGGGCGAGTGTGGCTAGATCTTCAAGATCTAGGTGATGAATTACCATTCTGAGAAGCTCGAGCGGCATTTCCAGAATATGTGGAGCTATTTGGGGGATACCGAAAAAGGCGAAGGGAGATGAAAGCGGCGAAGGCGCCGTTCCAAAGCCAGCGGGTGGGCTGAAAGTTTTGTCGGTTATTTCATCAGACATTACCTGTCCAGCCCCCATATCCAATTAGTAAACTGCAAAGCCGAAATGGTCGACAAACCAAAGAAGATATCCAGCAGTGACCACTTACGAAATTAGTAGGTTTATGATTAGTCAATTATAGAATAGCAACCACCAGCAGTCGACTATAATTCACACTAAAGTCAGCCCCAATAATCTATCGGTAAGATCTAATAGCATCACGTACCTTGCAAAGACAAAGTGCGGACTAGTTATAGAAAGGGATGACCAAAAGGTGGAACCACCCCCCAAAAAAAATCCAAAAGAGGAACCAAAGCACCGGCGAATATTCCAAGTGCTTTTTATCCCTAGGCACAGTAGTGGTAGGAAAAAATGCCAGAGTGAAGGAAGCTAAGGGAGTAAACAGCAGAAGATAAGTCGCCAGGACGAGGAGATAAATGAAGATAGGACGGGGGGAGGACGGAGGAGCGGGAAAGGATGAGAAAAGGGTGAGACGAGATGAAGAGCCGGAAGCTGTTTGAAAAAAGTGAGGACGATGTCTTGGTGTTTGCTTTAAGTGAGCCTTGGAGAGCCTCACACCAGGAGAAAAAAGCCCAGGTGTAAAAGCTAAGAGCCTGTTTGGCAAAAATGGAACCGTTCCGTTAGGCGACCGTTTCCGCTGTGAAAAGGACCTTCTCTCCGTTTTGAAACGGAAGGAGAAGGGCCATTTATATAGGAAACGGGACGGGACCGTTGTATTCAAACAGACCCTAAGAGTGAGGGAGCTATCATAGTATTTCATTAGGAAAGAAATTAGTGGTCGTAGATGTCTATACCTAACTATAATATTCAAGTCCGTATTAGGAAACCCTCCCTCCCTCCCTCCCTCCCTCGTATAGTACCGGATCCACCAAGTCACAGATTTGGGATTAACCCTTAGCCCAGAAGTGTCAAGTTTTAGTTATCAGTGGCTGTGTTTCACTAAACTATTCTCTACCGTCTGTATTTCCTGCATAGTATATGTATTCGCCATCCCTTTAGTTATCAATCTAGCCACTCGCTGTCGTCCCGTCTATAGCACCGGCATTAAGGATGATAGGCTTGGAAAGTTCATCAAACATGTGGCAAAAAATATCAGGACGCCACTATCATACTGTACATATGTATTCCTACACCAAAATGTTTTCCTCATTACCCCCCTCATTAAGTAGCGGGCTACCTCTTTCCCTTCCGAATTGCAGCTTCTCCTTTCTTCATACAATAAGAATGATCACCCCCTTCCTCTCGTTCTTCCAACTCAATTCGTAACACTAAGTTTACGGTGTCCAGAATATCTCGCTCACACCCTTTGGAAGAAGCAAAACATGAGCTATATCCCACTCCAAGGTGGCTAAAAAAGTCAGACTTTCTTCTTGGCAAACCCTTATATACATTGTGATAGACCCCATTGACCCCCTTCAATGCCAACCGCCCAATGACTACGACCGATCAAAATTTGGGGAAAAATATGTACCCTGTCAAAGACCTCGACACCTTGCAAACCCGCTCAGAGGTCAATCATATTGCAACCTGTAGAGGTCAGAGGGCTCATTAAAAACAAAGACTAAATTTCAGTCTGTTCCTCCTCTGCTCGTCGAACTTTTCCAGGCCCATTCGCAATCTGCCCCCGTCGAGTGATGAATCATGATGAAACCCAAATGCCACCGAAACCTATATCACCAACATCCTAGGGAAACACTTTAACTGTGAACCCCGACTCTTACATTTCAATACCAATCTTCGAAGACTACCTATACAGCCTCTGTGATATTGACCAAACCCGAAATAATGGGATATCCACGACTCAAGCCATGGTCTGAGGATGTAACCGAGCACCTTATGTTACCTAGCAAAATCATCCAAACACACTGACGTCGCCTCCTATCAGTGTTGGGTCAAAGGGTGAATTGATCCAGAAGAGGTTCAGGCCCAATTCAAAAATTGCTAGGAGATCCTTCCAATAATACTAAAGAGAACCTTGGGCGTAAACCCCCCCAGACCAATTATTCCGAATCACTCGCAAATCTAGATCAGAGACATAAAAAATGCCACAGGTTTCATTCCTTCCTTAAATTTATTACTATACCCTCTCGTTTTCTCGGGGCTCAGATACCATCGCCCCAGAGCAGGGAATTTAATTCTCAGGACTTCAATCAGTGCAAGGACCCTCTGAGGATCCCACCAGCTCCACTTTGTAGAAAAGGCATATCATTATCCCTCCAAAGGCTTAAGAGCGGGTATGAGATATAGATGTAAATTTAGTCTATAGATCCAACGAGCACCTCCTCCCTGCTTCCTCGCATCACATAACCTACGGTACTTCTCCAGTGTACATCACTAACTCTGACTTCCACACTACAACCTCCAAGCGCTCCACTATTCCCCCCTATTATATAATATTACAATCTTATAACCAATCTATTTCTAATTAACCGATTATGGGGGATCGATTTATTATCGGTATCGCTTCTACGCCTAATATCCGAAACATGGAAGCTACAGCTCTCCCGCTCATCCTGGATCAATTCTCAGGCCATGTCTTCGATAACTAGGGTTTGTTAGCCGAGCGCCGAATACTATAGAGGGCCCACCGCACCTGCCTAACAGGTGTCTTATCCACAAAACAAAAGCTCTACCGTAACCGTCAAGTTAATGTGATCCCGGGCAACCCCCGCCCATCGAAACAGTACGATACCCTGCATTCTACTGTATATGAATTGATATACTGCAGGTTTATAAATCATGTTCCGGCCTCGAAATTTACCCTATAAGGGCTTACCAGACCGTTCGGAGTGTCTTTTTTTCTATTCCTTGTTTCCGCAAAACCATTGTTTGACTGCTTATGGTATAATACAAGAACATCGCACGGGGCTGCAAGCAATGCGATGAACAAAACTTGTAAATTAGTACAACCAAAACCAAAAAAAGAAAAGAAAAAATCAAGTGTATGATTGAAATCCCCAATGGAGAAACAACTGTTCCTCTTACACAAAGCCTTGTGACTAAGTAAACATAACAGGGCTTAAGGTACGGCATAAAACCTAAGAGCAAAGTCAAACTAAAAACAACGGAGAGACAAAATGCATAAAGAGAGCCCTAGTTGGACAGAAACCCAATAGTCAAAGCAGCAGATTGAGTAGAGGAGGAGAGAGAGTACAAATACAGGGTATATCTAACAGATGCCTAGTACACACTCTATGTGGTGGGTTGTCAGAGGTAAGATAGGAAGTGAAGGGAAAGGTGAGCAGAGACAGCTTTGCCCTCTGGCATGGAGCAGCAAATTTGGAAGGTAGAGCTCCGTCTGAGATAGGGTAAGAATGAGAGAAGAGGGGGGGGTGCAGGCTTTGTGGGAAAGATTGGAGACAAGGGTGGATAACAGGCAAGTATTAACCCAGCGTAGGACTTTGTCCCAGAAAACCGACTGCCCGTCTGCAGAGTGCATAGAGGGAGCGAAGAGGTTGGTTCCGTAGGTGAGGATCGGGGCACCGTTCCTACCACCGCACCGAGTATATCATGTTCACCCTCGGCTCCATCCTCTGCCGCTCCGAACTCAGAGCAGAGTACCATGTTCCCTCCCCGGAATAGCAATATACCCCATTCTTTCATGCAAACAGAGAACAACCCTCCGGAAGAAAACTATTCCACCATTCCGCATCCCCATAGTGATCCTCAGGGCACATCGGAGTTCACCAAAAATGCAATCAGCCAAGCACCTCAGTTTCCCACCAGAAAAGAAATATACCCCAGCAAGGCCACCCGACCTGAAATGTGCACCCACTCTTGACCTAAAACCATAACAGATCTAATAATAGTTATTTTAGCTTCCCAGAAAGCGGTGGTCATAGTCAAAAATGATAAGACAGACCTTCGAGAATAATTCCCCCTGAAGAAATCTCCCGCCCTGCATATTCATGGGTGCATTTCGGTACATAGTATCTTTCGGCCTTCAACGGGTTCTCGCGGTGGGCCCTGTGTAACAAGGATCGAACAGCCGCTCTTCTCTCCGATGGATCGTGAGGTTGCTGCTGAGCAACACATACCGGGAATTAGGTTTCCACAAGGGCGGTAGTTTCAGGCGCACCCTGAGCTCATCCCGAGGTTAGTTGTACAGACCGTTATTTCCCCTCTCTCCCCCTCCCTTTCCCCGGGGAGGGCGGGAAGGCCCGGAATTTTGGGGATATTTGAGGTAATTTGTTTTCTGTTTCGTTCATGTCAGTTTGAAGGAAAGGGGGCGCACCGTTGCCGCTCGTTGCTATCACAGCTCCTCACTCGTAATGAACGGAGGGTTCTAAGTGCTCGACTGCGCATCAGCATGAACGTTATGTGCCTGAAGATTTCCCATACAGCAAACACAGTACATCCAAAAAGCCATAACGTGCTCAAATACCTTACATGTTCTCCCCCCCGCCCATACAGGAGAGAAAGAGAGCACTCGAGACTCCTAGTGCTTACAACAACACATTCCGGGGCATAACTTGCTAAGAAATTAAATCCTAATCCCCTTTAGTTATCGTCCCCCGGATAGCGCAGGAGCCAATTTCGGATATCAGGCGTGACAAAATCCGCACAAGTGGTAACTGCTTCCCTAACGAAGCGATCTGAGAATCCGAACGCGAATTTCAGGGGGAAAGAAGCAGGAATTTCGTATACTGGATCCGGAATGGCGGCCCGGTACAAAAAGAGAGAACTCTCTATTCAGCCTACCATGCAAGGATGCCGCCGGCACTCGAGAGGCACCTTGGGAGGGAATATCGCTTTGTACGGTACAGGAAATGAAGCCCCAATAAAACATTATTGCAGTCTGCACTGTACATATACCATGCTTATGCTTAAGTATCAAGGCAGCAGAAAAGAACAGCGTGACCCCATATCTCGTTCCACAAGGATAGGTAGTAAGTGGGAGGCCGGGGGCTCCCAACTGCATACAGTTTACCGTAATGCATGAGCCGATGAGAGCAGAATTCGGGAAACCTCTTGCTTCTTCTCTGGTGCGATTGATTTTGTGCTATGTACTCACAGCATATGCTCTAGAGCACCCCAGAGACGTATAGGATGGGTGGGGTGGGGTTTGTTTGGTGAGTTCACACTAACACCAGTAGGCCGATAGAAGGGCGGGTAGCTTCCGTGAGGTGAGGTTACTTACTATTTAGTCGGCCAGGTAACGTCAGCACTACCAATCGTAGGACATATCAGTGACTTTATAAAATTTCTAGACGTGAGAAGGGTAGTCCAGAGACGTCGCCGATAAAGCATAAGTTAGTGCCTTGCTATAAGCGTACCAGTAGTTGAGTGATGACCTATGATCAATCCCTCCAAACGCCCCGGCAACCAATCACCACTCTCCAATTTTTGCCAACGACCCTCGCACGATCTTAAACGCCAAGTCCCTAGCACCCCACGACTATCCTTATAATAGCACAATCAACATGCCCCAGCCCTTCGAAATAGCGCTACCCCAATGATCTTCGTAAAGTAGAAGGCATCAAACGGGGGCAAGGACAGTTAAGATAAGCAGTTGTCTCCTTTTTCGCCCCCACCAAGCACCCACGCTAATGGGAGATCTGACAGCCAAGCTCTTATGAAACCAAGCCCGAGTCTCACGACCTTTCACCATAGCAATCTTCTCCACCAGCGAGATAATTTCATGTGTGCATCCGCTTGATCCGTTGAACCTGCGAGGCGATAGCAACGCCGGCGGCGGCGGACCGTAGATTACGGTGCTTTCGCTAGGTTCCTCATCCATACGTACACCCCTACGCCAGCAAAGGCAGGTTGCAACACCCTTTAGCCTGCTGCCTTACGTCTTCGGTCTCCCCCCCCCAATTCAGCTCTTTGTTTTGACAATTCTAGCGAGCCAAGCGAGCCCTTAGGCGAAGTCAGCATCTCCATCACAGGCCCACATTCCATACCTACAAGTTGGCTGCGATATGATATGGTGCGGATGAATGGCTTTCTCCGATATCACTGTGCAATCCCAATAAGGTTGCATGCATGCGTGCAGGATACGGTACATACAAGCCCTCGTGCACTAACTATCTAGCTAACTATATATCACCATCTCCGGCTCACCACTTCTGTTCAGTATCTTGTGCAGTAGGCATGCCAGCAACCGTAGCTGCAAACCTGCCTTACATTACCTCACCTCACTTTGGTGGAAAGTTGATCTATATACGTACCTGAAGGCCTACCGAAGATATGTCACAGCGAAAAACTTGGTCAAGAGTAAACTTTCCACCGCCTATCATTTTTCGTTAATCTCCAACAAACCTTTCATCTTTCGTTGTGCCGTATTTTTTGGTATGCCCTCAGGCACGCTGACATAAGCACTCGTACTCGTAGCCGCAACCCACTCTCAGGGCTAAGTAACTCACGTTCCAGCTGCTTTGATAAAAATCGCCGAGTCCAGGGATCGGCAACGGGTAATTTTTTGTTACCCTGCTTTGACGACTTCCCTCTTCACCAAATACGGTTAGCGGTATCCGCCCAGCTTTCATCATGGGCACGGTGAAGACTGTAGCATCACCGGTATACCGGTAGGCAGAGCACTGGTACTGTGCACAAGGAATACCGGTATTGCGCCGTATCTCTTTTTGTCCCCAAACAGGCGTCGGGGATATACAGTACCCAGTTGGCATTAAGAAGCGTCGTGAAGATCAGGTAAATCTAAGACACTAAGATAATACAGGAACTCCTAAATCAAACTACAGCTGCACACGAACTAGCGCGTAGCAGAAGAAAATCTGTTTGGTGAGGATGGGATGGTTTACTAAGGTTGCCTGTTTGCCTACTTGCTTTGCTTGTGTGGTACAATCACTTTAACAAACCTCCCCCCCCACCCCCCATTAGATTTAATGTAATCCAAGTCACCGCCTCCCTCTTCACTTCACCTCGCACTAAAACTTCCACATAAGCTTTCAGCAACCGGGCCTGTACCGTATGCCATAACACTTCCATCCTCACGCTCGCCCCCAAAAGCACCCGGTAAACAAAGCTTACCCCTCTCCTAAAAAGGAAACTATGAGGAACTCTCCTAAAACGGTACATCTCGTTCTGCACATTGAGGTGTGTTGCTGCGGGGGCTCTCTATGTCATTCTAAATCATCTATTGTACCGTAGGAGCACTTGTTGTGCCGAGTCCAGATGGGGGCCAGGTTGGAGGATAACGGCCGGATTTGGTTAGATTGAGCTAGTCAACTGTAGTGGGCTTCTGGGGGAGTCTACCGGGGGCATTTATGGTCGGATTTCGTTTGTGGGGAAGTAGATTTATCGGTGGAGGTGGAGGAGGAAATAATATGATAAGTGAGCAAAGCTGCTTATCTGGCCGGAGCGTGATGATTTATGTGTTAAGTCACGCTGAGCGGCGATGGGCGGCGGATATGTGGGGGCCCGGTGAGACTTATTCTTGTGTCGTTTTGGTTTATTTTGGGCGCATTTGGCTTGTACTGTAATGTTTCTTACTTATCTTCCCGTTCTGTCTTCTGTCGTCCGTTTGGGATCAGAGCAGGCTATTATCATAGTACAAGTACCAGCACTTGTGCGGTACGAGCACTAAACGGTATGAAGGTACTGGTGCCAGTAGTAGCGAAAGAAGGAAAATGGTGGTTGGGCAGAAAGGGGTGGTGTTGGGCCGGCTGGTTGGCAAGCCACTGTAGCCAGCACTTGTACCGTGCCTGTGCCTTGACAGAGGGGGTCAATTTTGGGTTTTGGGAAACTCTTGTTTCATCCATGTTCGGGGCGCGCGTAAAATAATGCGTCCCTTTTCTTGTTCTCCCTCAGTCATCAAAGTCGCACAAAGGGGCGGGTTTATTGAAAATTCCCTTCAACCGAATGACCAAGGAGATTGCGAGACCGGTTACTCTTCTTTTTTTTCCGTCGGGATTGGGAAATAGCGTAGCGTTGTTTCCCTTTTCTTATTAACTTTTAACTTCCACAGGATAAAACCGGGGTCGTAAGTTCTGATGCCGAGAACCGTGGGCGGCGGCGGGGAGGGAGAAGCATTCACTCCGACGAATTGATATACCGGCGATGCGGTTTTGTTCTGGTCTAGCCTGGTCCGGGCGGGTCGCCGGTTCGGGAGTTTCTATGTCGTTTGCATGATTGATTGGTCGGTTGATTGAGATGGCTCTCGTGCCAGAAGCACCTCTCCTTTCGTAATTGTAGATTGCTCATAGTACAGTATGGCGTTTCAACTAGTGGGAGTTTAGTCGATGAAGAATGCATGGTCGCAGCGGGGAAAAGCTTCTCGGTCCGAGTGCCCGGATGTGCTCCTAATTCCGCCTAGCCAGAAAGAGCATCGCGAGGCAAAGAAGGTTTAGAGTATGCCAGTGTTCCACTGGGAGGCGGTAAGAGACAAGTAATGTATCTAGATAGCTTACCAGCTAGACTGTCCGTAGAGAGGATGAAAATATAGCTTAAGGTTGGAGTATGATACTGTACTCGAGCAGCGACACATGATGAGAGGCGGGGTCTAGTTCCGAAGTTGGTGTCTAAAGGAGGAAGAGGGATTTCTAGCTATGGACATGTATTGTATTGTCTCGTAGTTGGTTTTGATTTGGTTTGCCCGCTCTTCTTACTCTTGTATCCCACGAACCAAAGAATTTATTGGTAGGGACGAGCAGGTGCCGGCAGCAGGCGAGGTTCATTCAACAAATCAGGGTGTTGGTGCTGCACAGGCTGCTTCCATGACTGGGTGCATAGGAAAGAGCTTGATGCCAATTTTTTTTTAGACAGGTAGATGGAATGGATGGAGCGATTGATGGGTTTGATGGATATCCTCTCTCCCAAACCTCTCCAGTCATCGATTGCCGGTACCTCCTGTACATGCAAAAGCACAAATAGTACTTATCCTACTGCGCTGTGCAGTACGTGATACCTGCAATCCTTTTTTTTCCCTTTTCAGTAGACTACAAGAACTACCACATACGTACGAGTAGTATTTCTTCCCAACTATGGTAATTGCACTTCTCACCCTCGTATCCATTGAACTTCAAACAAGTAGTTTATAGTTGTCTCTCCGCTGACTGAATAAAGAGTAAGCTCTCCTACCGTATACTGATGAGGACCTGACTCCGTGCCATCTACCGTGCCTCTTCCACACGACTTTCTATAGAAAGATTGACAGAGGGAATCAATCAGCACAAATACTATTCGGGCTCCCAAGCTCCCCCAGTTTGGTTCCTGCTCTGTTTCTGGTCTGCCTGCGTACCACACCCCTGGACCCTTTTCTCTCGCTCTCTCGCTGCCACACCCTACTTTCCCACCCCGTCGCCCACCTACCTATCCATACTCCATCCCCCCTTCTCTCACAACTCCCCCTCGCACCCTTCTTATTCTCCCTTCTTCTCTCTCGCCTTTCCTTCTCCTTACTCACCCTAATAATTATTTTTTCCTCACTCCGCGTTCCTTCCCCTTCCTCCTTCTCTCCTTCCCCTCCACCCTGTCTCCGCCAATTTATTCTCCTCTCGCTCCCTCCCCAATCCTCCCCTCAATAGGCCTGTCTCGCCAACAGCGGCCATCCTCTCTCACTCATCGCCTATCGGCCTTTTTTTCTTTTTTCTTCGTTGAGTCGCTCCACCCCTTTTTAATCTGTCGCCAGACTTTGTAGTCAACAGTAACGCATACACGGTCCCTTCGTCGTACTTTCTTCCGAGCAACCCAACCCTAGTTTTTTTTTTTTTTTTTTTTCCATCCCTTCCCTCCTCAGCGGTCACAATCTTTTTCGGAACCCACATTTCCCCTTTGCGACAGATTGCGGAATTGCCTACATCAGCCAGCAGGTGCTATATGCCCGCTGCCTTTCCGTGACTCCCTAATCTCTGTACTGTCGACTGCCGTCCTGACCTGGCTCTCATACTGACAGCGCCGGTCTCCTTATTCGAGAAACCAGTCAGGAAGAAGGAGACGTTCCCTAGCGTGCAAACTCGCTGCGATCCGGCCCAAAAGGTTACCTAAGAGGAAGGAAAAGAAAAGGAAAAAAAGAAGAGAAAATAACGTTTGCGAAAAATATCACCATCAGCTGTGCTATAGAGGAATAATTACGAAGGAAAAGGTCGGATTTGAGGGGAAAAATTAATCGCACGGTGGTTTTCAATAGACTGGTCTCGGCACTTGATATTCTCAGGTCACGTTGGTTGCCGCACCAGTACTTTCGACATCGATACGAAATTTGTGGCCATACCATCACAGCGGCTGTAGAAAGGTTTTCCTCGGCCTTTTTTACGCTCCAACTAGAAATACCAAAGAGCAAGCCTCTCCGACTGGCGGGCCCACATCATTGGTAGGCCTGAGACCTTTACCCCCCTTCTTTTTTAGTCACCATCGGGCTAGCTCCAATCGGTAGAGCCTCAGCTAACTTTTTTAACGGGACATTTGCAGACATAATTCCTAATGTCGTCTTCCGAAATCAACATGAACCACCTCGCTCCACAACACGTCTCAGGCCCCTCTACCGGGGTCAACACAGCAAATACATCTCCTACTGATTCGGCGTCGAGTAATTCTTTACGGGCTAGTTATCCAAATGGTGTCATGAGCGGTGCTGGTAGTTCCGCCAGTAATGTGAGAATGGGGGCAGGTTCCCCATCTTACGATGCTTCGGGCAGCAGCAGGCTCTTCTCTAAAAGGTTAGTCTACCTATCATGCTCTGAGTCTTTCAAACTGTTGCTTGTTAAACGAGGCTGAATGGAAGTTTGGTCGTTTCGGTAGAGCCCGTGAGATTCAAGCAGAAGAAGGTGTTGCACCACCGGGTCTATGGGGGGTGTCATCCTCAAATCAACCGTCATCCTCTCTGAGAGATCGTGAGAGTATGGCCCAGGAGATGAACCCTATCAGCAGCTACCAGGAACCACCTGCTATACAAAACGATTACGCCTCTACTGTCCACCGTCGTGCTCGTGCGGGAACCGTTCCATCTAGATTTTCCCCTGGCGGTTTCACTACCGCCCCGACCATTATTCCTGGCATTCCTTCCACCAGCCGCCCTTCCCCAGCACCCTCCCCGTTTAAATCCAACTCGCCACAAAATGTTGAGATGGTGGATAATGGTCCGGTATCGGTTGCCCAGTCATCATCGTCTGTGGCCTCGAGATTGAGATCCGGATCTCTGAACCTCCCTCCCCGTGCCAACTATGTGAGCCCGTTTGGACCATCTATCTTTGCAAGTTCTTGGACCCCTGGCCGTCCTACCGCGGGTGGAAACAACGGGCTTCCTTCATCACCTGCACACTCGTCGTTCTCGAAGGATGACGAAGGAACTCATATGGCACCAAAAACCTTGGATTACCTTGGGCTTGTGGATAGCCCTCAGGCTGCTCGTGCTACGCTGGCTAAACCGATGGGTCTGGATACTCTTATTGAAGGACAAAGAGCGGCAGCCTTGCAACCATTTATCTCTGAACTCGCCGGTATTCAAAGGTCGAATAGAATCCGTTCGTATTCTGTCAACGCCAAGGAACAATACGCTGAAGACGAAGATGAGGAGGAGGAGGAGGAGGAACAACGCCACCTCTACTCTGGACAACAAAGCGGCAATGTAACCCCCTCATCTCAGGCTAACTTGGCTGCCCAGGCAGCGCTTCACTCTCTCGGCGTACCCTTCTCTCCAAGTCGCCCCAGAGCCAGGACTGCCGGTGTCCTGGATTCACCTCCAGTCAATCGGCTAAAGTCTTATTTGGCCACGCCATCAAGATTGGACTCAATGACAAGTGCCGCTGATATTGGCCGAGATTATTTTGATTTGGCAAACAGTTCTGATCATACTTTGAAACTCGGAAATATGCATCCTAGACCATCAAGTGGAGAGGGGGGCTTAGCTTCAATCGAGGAGTCTTCTCTAGAAGGGCCTACACGTTCACTTTGGCTCGGGAATATTCCTGCATCGACTACTACAACATCGCTTGTTCATATATTCCAAGGTTTCGGCAATGTTGAGTCCGCTCGTGTTCTTACCCACAAGAACTGTGGGTTTGTCAACTTTAACAGCATCGACTCTGCTGTCCAGGCCCGAAGCAGCCTCAATGGAAAGGAGATTTTCCCCGGTGCCGGCCCGGTAAGAATCGGGTTCGCGAAGCCATCCTCAGCCGGAAGCAATGGTACTCCCACACCAAATGGCGGTGCCTATGGCTCCCCGAGTCCCGGGCCTCAAGGCGATTCCACACCTTCTGCAATTGGGGATGGCGCTTTGTCTCGCGATGCAAATGGTGCTGCTTCTAATGGGAGCGACTCCCGTGACAGCCCTGCGGCACTCAAATTACCTGATCTGATCGACATGAGGGAGGATATCGTCAAGATTGTACAGGAATTTGGCGCAGAGCGTGAGGATGCTTTGATGGTAGGAGCCAACATCGATAAGGCCGTTGAATACCAGGACTTTGAGCCTGAAATTCCACCAATCCCAGAGCCAACCCATAATCGCGTTCATGACGCGCCCAAATTGCGTGATATTAGGAAACGGATTGATAATGGAAATTGCTCGCAAACTGAAATTGAGGAGATCTCGATGGCCATGTTGGATGAGATTGCCGAACTCTCGAGTGGTATGTTTCCCAATAATCGACAATCTTATGGGTTGAAAATTAATGTATATTAGATTACCTTGGAAACACTGTTGTACAAAAGCTCTTTGAATACTGCTCCGAGGAGATCAAGGAGGCGATGTTGGTAGAGATCGGTCCCCACCTTGCCGAAATTGGAATTCGTGAGTACATTTTATTATACGGTCAGATATGGTTTGATGCTTATTTCTACGACAGACAAGAATGGCACTTGGGCTGGGCAGAAGATCATCGATGTCGCCAAAACCCCTGCTCAAATGCAGAAAATTTGCGATTGTCTCCGACCCTATACTGTTGCTCTGTTCCTCGACCAATACGGAAATTACGTTCTTCAATGCTGCCTTCGCTTCGGTGCTCCATGGAACGACTTTATTTTCGAGACTATGTTGAGTCGTATGTGGGAAATTGCACAAGGAAGATTCGGTGCTCGAGCAATGAGGGCATGTCTTGAGAGTCATCATGCAAGCAAAGACCAACAAAGAATGCTTGCTGCTGCTATCGCCTTGCACAGCGTCCAGCTCGCTACAAATGCCAATGGTGCTTTGTTACTGACTTGGTTCCTTGACACCTGCACATTCCCCCGTCGTCGCACAGTTCTCGCGCCACGTTTGGTTCCGCATCTTGTGCATCTTTGTACGCACAAGGTTGCCTATCTGACTGTGTTAAAGGTTATCAATCAGAGGAACGAGCCAGAGGCACGTGATACAATACTCAAGGCCCTATTCTTCTCGCCTGGAGACAAAGTACTGGAAGATATTCTCAGTGACCATTCGTGCGGAGCGACTCTCATTTTCAAGGTTCTTACCACACCATTCTTTGAGGAGACAATGCGGAGCGAAGTAGTTCAGAACGTCCGGAACGTCCTGCTCAGGCTTAAGGCCACTCCATCACAGGGGTACAAGAGATTAATGGACGAAGTTGGCTTACCTACTCGCAACGGGGTTTCTAATAACACCAATACTAGTAATGGACCGAAGGACCACCCGCGAGATGGTGTCAACAATAATTCAAATGCCAGTAATGATCGCAGGGGAGCATCTCAAAACTCGCCTGCAAACCATAACCACAATCATCATAATAATAATCGCGATCTCCCGCCAGTATCATTTTATAATGTTCCCCCTTCCGGCTTCGATCCGGCCGCCTTGGCAGCTGCTGCTTCTCAGATGCCTCAAAACGGAGGATTTGATCCAGTCGCTCTAAGGGCATTTGAGCAACTAAGCCTTACCGCAGGCTCACTTTATGGTACTCCTGGCCCTCCTGGAATCAATAACCCTGCTCTTCAATATCAGGCCTTGTTGCAACAATCGATGGGACGCCCAGGGCCAAATTTCTTCGGGATGCCGCCTCCGATGGGAAACTATAATGGAGGACAAGCCTCGCAAGATCAGTACCGTGCCGGCCATACCGGTAGCTCTCCTGTACCCCAGCCGCAGCAAATGGCTAATAACCCGATGCTGGGAGGTATGGGTGGAACACCCGGAGTTTTCAATCCGTTGCAGCTCATGACCGGATATCCTTACGGTATCCCGGTATTCCAACCACCGCAGCAACAAGGTAACGGTGCTGGAAGTGGAAGAAGAGGTGGAAGGGTGAGTTATTCTTAGATTCGCGTCTTCAGCCAGCTCATACTGAATCAATTTCGCGATAGCGTTGATACGACTGGTCTTCCCAAACGAATAAATGCGGACGAGTCTTTATTTCCTCCTTGCAATCAATCCTCAGAAATTATCTTCGTTACTGCCGTAGCAAATTACATAAATCATACATTTTTATCAGCGCAATAAATAGGTGGGGGAGCGGAGCTATGTATTCATGTAACGGAGGTCTTTATTTTTTTCATTAACGGGAATGGTTATTTTACGTTTTTCTGCTCTTTCCTGATTTCACCTCACTCTCTTCTGTACCTTTTCTATATCTAGGCTAAGATCTAGATATCCATCTCGCTTTCTATGATAGTTTGCTCATAACGATCCGAGTCCTTTTTGTTCGTGACCTCCAAGTCTGGCTCAATCACCGTCTCTACTATTTTCTCATCTCTTTTTTATCCTCATCTAGCAACATCCCCTCCCTTTTTCCTAATGGGGGGAACACGTCAAAATATTTTACTTTTTTTCTCTTAGTTTTCGTCACTTCATTATCATGTATCCTCGTACTTGCTGCTCATGTCTCCTTACACTATTTTTTCTCTTTTTTGCGTCGCGACGAAGTTAGGAAGGGAAGCCCCTCCCTAGCAATTACACTCTTTCGTATTTTCCTTCGGTTATGAGAACGAAGGAAAACTGGGAAAGGCATTGATTGTAGGGATTGTGCTTTTCATTGTTAAAATGGCGATATGGTTCGGGAGGAAAATAGGCACAATTACGACGAGAAGATTTCCTTAACTTTACTTACTAGCTTGATATTGTCTTTTTATTTTATTCTCTTCTTTCTATTTTATTTCCATTCTCCTAGCATTTTGCTCACTAGTGATGGAGGATGAAAAAAGGCTCTCTCTAGTTTTTTATTTTTTAAAAAAGTTTTTATTTTAAACCGTCTATTTCTACAGTAACTTAAGGCTCAAGGGTCTATTTTTCCGTTGCGGCTCCGTTCCGTCTTGCCCTCCGGCATGTCACTGGTGGAATGAATTAACACTATCGTGTCACTTTTGCAGTACAGTACTAGTACACTCACTGTATCAGTCCCAATTGTAATAATGGCGTTCCCCTATTTCTTGCCGAGACAAGTACCTTTATTCGCCCCTAATGTTATAGCCTAAACGCGTAGCTCGCTCTCCCCTCGTATTAGGCACATCTCCTTTCCCTTTGCCCTCCTCGAACATTCCTCTAACCCCCCCCTCTCTAATCGGGTTTGCCTGATGGTCTCCGCGAGTGAGCTTTTGTGATGGGTGTTAATTTGGGAGTTACAAGTACCAAGGTGTGGGGGCTTGGTGGAGGGTTCTTTCTTGTACCGTAGAAACTGATGAAATTGGCTATCCCCGGACCAGGATGTATTAAATCCGGCCCAGTAAAATATCGTATTTTTCCACATTTGGGCCTAAACAATAGATTGTAGTTGGCTACTTCAAGTTGGTCCCAAGTCGCCAATGAGAAATGCCATCTAAAGCCTAATTCCACTCTCTTACTGGGCCGGAAATAGCACATCCTAGTCCGGGGGTAGCCAATTTCAATCAGTTTCTGCGGTAGTGGGAAGCTTCGCCTTGCTTGTGCTTTGTATCGTGCTTGCGAAGTATTATAGGCTCAGGTGTGTGAGGGGTATGATAGAACTGGACGAGACACCCGATGCGCCGTACATGAGCTAGGGCCCAATTATAGCAGTAGTAATAGTAGGTGAGGAGGAAGATGGGTGGTGTGCTTTATTTTGGGCTAGGAGTTGGTTAGGCCGTAGTCGCCACAACCGCTCGCGGCAATTTCTTGTAAAAAGTTGTTGCGAAGGGTACTCGAGTAGATTCTCCCCCTCCCCCCTTCTCCCCTAACTTTTTTTTCTTTTTCTCTTTCCTTCTTCCTTTCTTTTCCTGCCATTCCTTGGGGCTATCGTTATCTCTGCTAGCTTTGATTTTTAGGCCCTTTGCCTTTTTTTTTTTTACATTTCTTCCCTTTAAGCTCGAATAATACTAGTTTGAACTTCCATGGCTGCTCTAGTAGCAGAGACGAAGCGGGGACAGGAGCCTGAAAGGGCTAAGAGGACCTGGTGGAAGGATGCTGTCGTTTACCAGATTTACCCCTCCAGCTTTAACGATTCCAATGGCGATGGCATTGGTGATATTCCTGGTATTATTGAGAAATTAGATTATCTGAAGGCACTGGGCATCGATATTCTCTGGCTTTCCCCTAGTATGTTCTTGTCTCATTTCCTTGCAGTTTCTTCCGCGATCTATGACTGAGGGGGTTAGTTTACTGCTCTCCGATGAAGGACATGGGTTATGACATCTCCGATTACAGGAGAGTAGACCCCAGATATGGCACCCTGGAGGATGTAGAGATGCTAGTGCATGAAGCGAGGAAGAGATCTATGAAAATTGTGATGGACTTGGTGGTTAACCATAGTTCTGATGAGGTTTGGTTGCCGGATGCCCCCTCCTTAGACTGTGGGGCTGATGTGGGGTACTACTTTAGCATGGATGGTTTAAAGAGTCCAGAAAGTCCAAGACCAATCCGAAGAGAGATTATTACATCTGGAGGCAACCAAAGTTTGACGCGGAAGGGAAAAGATGGCCTCCTAATAATTGGGCTTCCGTTTTCGGAGGTAATCCTCTCCCGTTCCTAACCCTTCTTTTGTTATGAAGTTTGATCTAGGTTGCTGACCTCGGTATAGGTAGTGCCTGGACTTATGATGAAATGACCGGGGAATACTACCTCCATCTCTTTACACCTGGCCAGCCAGACCTTAACTGGGAATCACCAGTGCTTCGGAAAGAGGTATACAGTATCATGAGCTTCTGGCTCGAGAAACGAATTGCAGGTTTTCGCATGGATGTCATAAACCTCATCAGCAAGACCCCAGATCTACCCAACGCACCGGTCACTAATCCGAAAGAAGAATACCAAAATGGGTCAATGTATTTCGCAAATGGCCCCCGCCTGCACCAATTTCTGCAGGAGATGAGGAGGGAGGTTTTAGATAAATTTGATACCATCGCGATTGGCGAGATGCCTTTCGTTACTGACCCACAGGAGGTACTTAGATGCGTTAAGGGAAGAAAGGAACTAGACATGATCTTCCAATTTGATATGTTTGTTTCGCCTCGGTTCATTATTTTCTTCTTACTTGTGCCAGCCTTGTGCTGACCCAGGTTACTTTCGTTTGGTAGCGTTGAGGTGGACTCTGCCCCAGGCCAGAGCAAGTTTTACCCGCATCGATGGAAGCTCGCGGACCTCAAGGCCGTGGTGAACAAGTGGCAAACATTCATGATAAGCAACGACGGTTGGAACGCAGTCTACGATGAGAACCACGACCAGCCTCGCTCTATCTTTCGCTACGTCGATAGAAATGCTGTTGAAAAGAGTTTCCAGGCCAGGGAAATGGCGGCCAAAATGATGGCGACCTTCCTAGTCCTGCAGAGCGGTACTTTGTTCCTTTACCAAGGGCAGGAAATAGGAATGGGCAACATACCCAGAGAATGGGGCATCGAGGAATATCAGGATGTTGAAAGTTTGAACTTCTGGAATAAGTAAGTCTGTACTCTTTTCCATTATTAATAAAGCATTAATCGATACTAATGATGATAGAGTGTTGGAGGAGAGGGGGGGTGACCCGAGCAAAATGAAGGACGTCATGGAAGCTCTTCAGTCAAAGGCTAGAGATAATTCTCGAACTCCAGTTCAGGTAAGTGATGACCTGTGACGTCGGACAAACTCCCATCCTGCTAGAATCCAGTACCATAGCCTCATGGCCGATCACCGCTCCAAAAGAATGTAGGTTTCAACACTGACGGTTTGATTGTCATCACGACAGTGGGATTCCGGTCCTCAAGCAGGGTTCACGAAGGGTAGGCCTTGGATGCGGGTCAATGATGACTACAAAGAATGGAATGCCGCAGCACAGATTGGCTCTCCGTCCAGCGTGTACAGTTATTACACGAAACTCCTTAGCCTCCGTCGGGATCACAAGAATATTATCGTCTACGGGGATTTCGAAATGCTTTCTCATGACCACGAAAAGGTTTTTGCATATAAGCGCTACGGTTATCACGATCCAGACATCGGTAAGGCTGCGGTTATTGTAGTCATGAACTTTACCGATGAAGCGGAAGTGGAGTGGGACCTGAAAGAGGGAAAATTTGGGAAAGAGGGGTTGTTGCAAAAACCAGAAGTGATAATTGGCACCTACGGTGATGGAAAGGTCACTGTGAAAGATGGAATCGTTCGCCTCAGGCCTTTCGAAGCAGTAGTTTTCTGGGGTGACTTTGTTGATGTTGGTATGGGTGGAGGCCCCAACTGTGTTGTTTCTTGAATTGGGCTTGCCGGATGGTATCGATTCATTTCGCCCAGATTTTGTTTTTATTTTATGACTTTACGATGAGTATGCCATGCCTTACCGGTAATTTTATGATTTTGAGCAATAAATTATGAGTGCTGTACGTTCGACTCATTGGAGCTTCTCGGAAGGGGAGTTGATAGTGTTCTGGACCGAAGGTTGAGGGAATAAATTCTCGGAATCGAGGTTCCTATAGCGTTCCAGACCGTGAGATGTCATGCAAGATCACTCGGTCCTTGTGTTTAATGACAGAATTTGGCCTTGTAATGCGGGGGGGGGGGGGGGGGACTTGTACTCTGGTGCAGATTAAGTACCAGTGCTCGAAATGCTCAGGATACCGACCTCCCCTCTTCAACGATCGCGCCCCATCATCCACCATCAACAAGCGAGGGGGTAGTGCAACTTCTTGATGGGAAAAATGGGAAAAATATTATTTATTCTACTGAGTACAACACAACCTCTGGGATTAAAAAAAGGTAAACAAAAGAATTATAAATTATTATTATTATTATTATTATTATTGGTATAGCGGTTGTTGTTGTGGTGGCACAATAGGAAGAATCGGTATCGCAGTGGGGTTGGCAATGGGCGATCTGTGTTGTCGCGCCTTCATTTCGAATACTTAATTTGCGCCCGAGTACGGTGTCAGGTGATGGGGGGCCGCAGAGTTGGTTGAGGGGTAGAGAGGGCAAGAGTTTTGGGATGTTCAGCACTTTTTTAAGAGGTGATAAGGGTCTAGACAGATCCATTGTATATACTCATCATCTTTTTCTCATGTTACGACAAGTATGATATATTTAGTGGAAGGCACAGATATTTTAAGTGCATTAAGGTGTGATTCTCTATGACTCTTGTTGGCGTTTTGAGGATTCAAAGTTTGGGCTTTGGTGCGAGGAACTGTACTCGAGTATCATAGGATTCATAGCCAATCAAGAGTGGGGAGACATACGCTTGTCTGCGTAGGTATGAGTCTTAACAACCTTTCCTACCCATCATCATCAGTCAGCAAGGCTAGCTCAGGCCGTCGAAACTCTTTCTTCGTTGACTCTTTTCGGTGTGGCAACCACAAAACCTCGTCTCTCTCTCTCTCTCTCTCACACTTCCACCCCTTCCCTTCCCCCTACGAGTAACAATAAGGACTGGCCTCATCCAACCGCCGTCCCTCTCCCCCCCCCATTTAATAATCCTTTCGACCCTCCTCCTTTTCTCCTCCTCCCATCTCCCATCTCCCCTCTTACCAAAACCTTTCCTCCTTGTCACGTTTGCAAGTCCACTCTTTCTCCTTTTGCTTTCCTTTTCGTTATCCTTTCTTTCATCAAAAGGCATCAACTATACAATCCTACTTTAGCGAATTTTCGAGCGCGTCTCCTTTTCTTGCACAACGTCACACACACACACACAAAGTTCACGATTCGTGATCATCCTTCCTCCACCCACCAACACAACCGCCACCTAGAACACTCCAAAGATGTTTGGAGCTGGGACCAGTGGTGGCACGGGCGGAGGCTTTGGAGGATTTGGGACCAATAACAACAACAATAATCAAGCTGGAAATACTAGTGGAAGCGTGTTTGGCACTGGAACGGGGTTTGGCCAACCGGCTAGTGCAGGTACGTTTGCTGTTCTCTGGACTATTTTGCCTCTACTTTCTCTCTCTGCGGTGTTGATTTCTTTCTTTCTTTCTTTTTCTCGCTTCGGTATGGGCACTTGCGTGTGATGTATATCCTGGGGAATGCTTTCAACCGTGATATGATTGGAGCGCGTTGTCTCGAGGTTCCTTCTCCACGCGAAGGGATGGTGGGCGGGCGGATGTTTCTTTCTGCGATTCTGGCGGCGATGGATGGATGGCGATGATGATTGCATGCATTACACTCCGGAACTCAATCTCGACTAACTTCTCCACCTGCTTGTTTCTTCTCCAGGATTTGGCAATACTGGTGGAGGATTTGGCCAGCAGCAGAACACGTCCAATGCTTTCGGCGCTGCGACTACAACCAACACCGGCTTCGGTGGTACAAGTGGAGGTACTTCTAGAAATCTGTTCCATCATCGTCATCGTCACTATCATTATCTGCTTTTGTATATGCAATGTCTCGCGGCCCATAAGGCCCATGTTGTCTTGATTCTCTATCGTCTGCTCCTGCTGTTGCAAGTTTCTGAAATGATCGCGAACATTCCCTTTGCCCCTTTTACACATAGCGGCGGCGGCAGTGGCCCAACACAATATAGAGCTGTAACCACTTGTTGTGTGCTATGCTGTGACATCGTAGAGTTGATGGACTTGACTCGTTATGGATAAGTCGAAATCTAACATTCCTGCTACTCCTATAGGCTTCGGAGCGACAAACAACGCAGCAGCATCCCCCTTTGGTGCTGCTAAACCATTTGGCGGGACAACCCAACCCGCATCAGGCGGTCTCTTTGGGGGTAATAATGCTAGTAATACAACATCTGGCGCTTCTGGGTTTGGGTTTGGTGCTGCCAATAATGCCTCTAATGTATTTGGTGGTGGTGGTGGTAGTGGTGGTGGTGGGAATACGGCGGCCACTAGTGGAGGTGGACTCTTCGGAGGCTCGAAACCTACTTTTGGCCCCACGACAACCACTGCGGGAGCTACGGGTGGCTTGTTCGGGACTGCCAACTCGGGTACCGGAGGCGCATTTGGAGGAGCTGCAAACACAGGGATTGGATTTAGTTCAGGGACTGGTCAAGGACCTTTAACTGGGACAGCAAATCCCCCATACACCGCGTTTACGGAGAAGGAAGCACAGGGTGGTACAACCAATCACTTTCAGACAATCGCCTTCATGCCAGCTTATAAGAATTGGTCGTTAGAGGTACGTGCTTCATTCACAGGAAATCTTCCCACTCGGTCATCGCAGAGCTAACCAATCACTAGGAACTGAGGCTTCAAGATTATGTCCAGGGCCGCCGGTACGGGACTGATTCGGGCAATAGCGGCGCATTCGGTCAAGGAACCCAGTTTGGCGCCGCCTTTGGAGCTACAAACAACAACAACACCTCAAGCTTCGGAGCGACGAATAATAGTGCTACAACCGGCGGAGGCCTCTTTGGCAATACAGCTAATAATAACACCACTTCTGCCCCTTTCGGGGCAACCAACACTGGGGGTGGTTTTGGTACTGGCGGTACTCAGACAGGTGGTGGTCTATTCGGTGCTAATAAGCCTGCTACTGGAGGTCTTTTCGGTGGTACCAACAATACCGCCACAGCCGGTGGTGGTGGCGGTTTGTTCGGAACTGGTGCCAACAACACAGCCACTGGTGCTTTCGGAGGAGGCAATACCACTGGCACATTTGGAGCTGCAGGGACTACTGGCGCAACTGGCGGCTTGTTTGGCGCTGCTAACAACAACCAACAAGCGCAGAAGCCCTTTTCTTTTGGGAACACTGGTACTGGCTTCGGAGGTGGTGCTTCGAATACTGCCTTCAATGCACAAGGGAACAATGCACCTACTACTGGGGGTGGATTATTTGGAAACACCCAGAGTACTACTCCTGCCTTTGGGGCAGCGCAGGCTGGTACTGGATTTGGAGGAGCAGGGGGTGCTTTCGGGGCTGCCGGCCAAAACCAAGGTGGAACCGCCTTTGGTACATTTGGAAATAATAATCAAGCTCAACAAAATAAACCTCCTTTCGGTGCTCCTTTCGGTGCGGCCCAGGCTACCACTACTGCGGGTGGAGGCGGGTTGTTCGGAAACAATAACCAGCAGCAACAGCAACAGCAACAGAACGCTGGTGGGCTATTTGGCGGTGGTGACAATAAGCCATTTGGTCCTCCTACCATATCTACTGGAGCTCAGGGCGGTGGATTATTCGGAGGCGGTGCTGCTGCTACTGGAGGCACAGCTGGAGGGCTGTTTGGGGGTGGTCAAGCTCCCCAAGCTTCTCAGGGTGGGCTGTTTGGGAGTGGGGCTGGTGCCAATGCTGGGGGTGGAGGGTTATTCGGCAATAACGCCAACAAGCCACCAGGCACGCAGGGCGGTGGGCTTTTCTCGAACACTGGAGCTCCTGCACCAACCGGTGGCGGCCTTTTCGGGGGTCCGGCTCTTGGCTCCCAACTGAATACTTCTACGGGTGGTGGGTTCTTCAACAATCAGCAACAACAGCAACCACAACAACAGCAGCAGATGGCCGGCAATAGTTTGTTTGGTAGTCAGTTTGGAAATAGCCTTCAAGGCCAGCAACAGCAGCAGGGTCTTACTGCATCAATTATGGATTCGCCTTATGTCAACCCTGTGCTCGGTTCATCTTTGGGCAACGTACCGAACTCTCTTATGGGTCCTATTGCTATCCCACTGAGCTCTAGTGTCCAGACCAAGAAAGCTGCCATGATCCCTCATTATAAAATCGCGCCTAGACAGCCATCGCTTGCGCCCCGCCTTGGAAATAGCTTCTCCCGAAGCGGCTCACCTTTTGCTGCTTCGTCTGGTAGTCATGCTACACTTGGGAATAGTGGAAGTTTGGGACGCTCGTTTTCATCGACCAACAAGCTGCATTTATTCGATGGGGATGACTCAATCCTCAATTCTAGCTCGTTCACCCCCAACACCTCAAGTCGGGTTGCCAGTTTGAAGAGGTTGGTCATAGACAAGAAGATAAGGGATCAGGACTTGTTTTCCGGTGGGCAAGATCTTCGAAAGGACAATTCTGGTAGTTCGGACTTTGCGGCCAAGGGCGGAACCAAGGGTATACTTAAGAAGACTGTTAGCTTTGATATCGCAGCTAATCGCAGGGGCGAAGATGAGCTTTTCGGTGTGGGAACTACTTCGGCCAAGGGAAAAGAGACGGTTGGGCCTACCCCCACGGCTGAGGAGATGGGTTTCTTGAGAAGCACTCCTGAGAGACGGAGATTCAGGGAGGTTGAGGAGACATCCAATGGATCTGCCTCTGCGAATGACGCACCCGTTGTTGGCAACGAGGTTGCTATTATCCCCGAAAAACCAAAAGATGATAAGTCACCTGGAACTTACTGGATGGTGCCTAATGCTTCGAAATTGAAGATTCTGCCAAAAGAGCAACAGAAACGGGTTATGAACTTGACCATCGGACGCCGCGGTTATGGGCAAGTTAGATTCGACAATCCTGTTGACATCTCTGATATCGAGGACATCGACAAAATCCCCGGCCATATTGTTCTCTTTGCCCAACGCGTTTGCACCGTTTACCCTGAAACTATGCCTAAGCCACCTCCCGGCAAAGGCCTCAATGTGCCTGCTACGATTACTCTTGAGGACTGTTTTCCTGTCTCCAAAAACGAGCGTGGCAAAATCAGAGATCCCGAGCATCCTCGCTACATCACTCATATCCGTCGGTTGAAGAGCATCAAGGACACTGAGTTTGTCAACTACCTTGCGAACGAGGGCATGTGGATCTTCCGCGTTCGTCATTTCACTACCTATGGACTTGTTGAGAGTGATGACGAGGAGGAGGAAGGTGGTGATTATACCGTTGATGAGTCGACAATGCTTCCTACAGGCGAAACTCCCACCCCAGCTAGGACTCCGGGTAGTTCTTTATGGGATGGTGACGAGGAGAGCAGTATGGACGCTGATGTTAGCGGGGTTGACAACACATCCAGTTATGACGATACTTTCGATTTTAAGAAATTCGGT
Organism: Tuber borchii; assembly: GCA_003070745.1. Taxonomy (NCBI): domain Eukaryota; kingdom Fungi; phylum Ascomycota; class Pezizomycetes; order Pezizales; family Tuberaceae; genus Tuber; species Tuber borchii. The sequence continues at coordinate 98,908 of NESQ01000154.1, read as the reverse complement.
TCTAGCGCCATTACGTCGAGATCCAACCGTGATCGATACGGCTCTTTTTTGGACCGTAGTGATAGGGAACCGACTTACGAACAGTCGGAGGAGGGAGATGTTACTATGGACCAGTCTTTTTTAGATGAAGGCTCCGTGGGTAGCGCTGAGGATGTGGATGAACCCGCGGAGCCTGAGTCGGACCAGTCGGAGGAAGAGGTTGATACGACTATTGTTGTGGATGACGAAACAGATGGAGATGTAACGGGAGCTTCAGTGCTTGCCAATTCCTACATGTTGAGCCCCGTGAAAGAAGACGAAGAAGAAGATACAATCACTCAAGATACCCCCGCGAAGCCATTGCCTATGGGTCAGAACTGGACTGAACAATTAAACAATACTATTAGTCCTAAAAAGAGGAGGTTTGGCGGCGAGAGTTTCATGGCTTCTACTCGTAAACTTACCAATAGTCCGGTCAAGAAATTCAACATTGAGCCCATGAGTTATGGGTTATTGGATTTGGCGAATGATCTCTATGGCGGTGGGGCAAGCGGGATAAATGGAAATTCTACGAAGGGAAAGGGAAAGGCAGTGTGGGATCAAGTTGAGGTTTGAGCCGTCTTTACCCTTTTGTTTTTCTTTAACGACGTTTGCTGTTTCGGTTTTCTCCTTTGCATACGTGTATCGACTTTCCTTCCCCCTGAAACAAAATATTCCAATGTTTATTCTCATGTAAGGTTAAGCAAAACTGAATTATATAACTGAAAATTATTCTTTACTTGTAGTCTCCTACATCCTCTAGGTGCCGGCATGAAAGCGCGTGGACAGCAACGAAGGACGATAAAGGCAACGCTGATACTGAGTCGGATGATAAGCGATGGCGGAATGCCATAAAGCCGGTTTGGGGGAAGGATGGATCTATTATTTATTTCGGAGACTTGGAGGGGTTGGAACGGAGGAGGAATTATAGAACTGACTTGAAGCTTGCAAAGCTCAAGTATTCTATTCAGGTTTGTGATTTTTGTTCTATACGTTTGAAGCGGGTTTTAATTGTGTACAGGATTCCGAGAGCCAGGGTGCTCCTGAGCCTTTGCAGCTTCAACTTCGAGCGACTGCTATCAAACGGGACGAATTCAATGTTCCTGTCGCCGAACTTCAGATGGATACACTCTTTCATTCTTTCACCCAGCTCGGCTGGAGCCCTGACGATCCTGCGAGTCAACACGAGAAGAGCGTTTGGGAACTTGCCAGTGTGCTCTGGGACCCTATCACTCGGGAATTGGCCTTGGAGGAGGAGTCGCAGGAGATGATTGAGTACATGCAAGAGACTTGCCGCAAGGAGAGATTGTCCAAGTTCTTGGAAGCTTTGGTTGAAGTCGCTGCCGACGAACATGTCCATGGCGCTACTACGCTGGAAGAAGCTGCCATTGCTCATTTGACAGCCCACAGGATCGAGCAAGCTTGTGCTTCTCTTCTCGAAGCTGGGGATTTCAGACTTGCTAATTTGATCAGCATGGTTGGCGGTGATGCTAAACTCAGCTCGTCTATCAAGAAGCAACTCGAGCAATGGAAAAATAAGGGTGTACTTGCCGAGATTCCGGTACCTATTAGGGCACTTTATGAGCTGCTTGCTGGTAATACTTGTTACTCTGAAGGTGTTCGTGGCCCTCCAGAAGATGCTGCTCCCAGCTTCTTTATTCCAGATCGATTTAATCTTGACTGGAAACGTGGGTTTGGACTCAAGCTGTGGTATGGATGCCCCGAGGAGGAGCCAATTGGGAATGCGGTTGTTGATTATGAAGCGGACATGAGAGAGTATCCTGAGGCTGTTCCCGCTCCTAAGCCTTGGTATCACACGGAGGTAAATCCTGCCCACGACGGCGCAATTGATATTCTTTGGGGTCTCTTGAAGCTCTATGCCGATCGCGAGCTTAATCTTGAAGAAGTCCTCGCACCAATGAACATGACTACTAGCTATATCGACTACAGACTCAGCTGGCAGCTGCGCACTATCTTCGCGAAGAAGGGCATCAGAGACTTCAGCGGCGGAAAGTTACACAGGAGGATCGACGGCACAGACGAGTTCATCGCTGGAAGTATGGCTGACCAAATCACCATCGACTTTGCCGGCGAGCTTGAGACTCTCGGGATGTGGGAATGGGCAATCTTCGTCCTCCTCCACCTTACCGACACTGACAGCCGTGAAACCGCCGTCCGCAATGTCATAGGTAAGCACATCGATGAGCTCGAGTCCGCGGAAGGCGCCGACGTCGGGAGGAAGCTAGAATTCCTCGAGAAGACACTTCTAATCCCGAAAAATTGGATATACGAAGCCCGCGCCTTGCAGGCCCGTTCTGCCGGTCGCCATTTACTCGAGGCCGAGTATCTCCTTGCCGCGCAAGCCTGGAACGAAGCGCACAAGACCGTCGTTAAGAAGGTTGCGCCGGAAGCTGTCATCTCTGGCGATTTAGAGATTCTTAAGCTCACCCTTGCCAAGTTCGAAGACGTCGACCTAGTCGACAAGTGGAACTTGGGCGGCCAGATTTACCTCGACTACATTCACCTTCAAGAATACGTCCTCTCCGGCAAGCTGTACCTCGGACCTGCCAAGAATGCTCCTGGGCAGAAGGGCTTGCCAAAGTCGAATAGCCCGAAGGACCTTGCTCGGCGTTTACTCATAGGCCTCAAGAACGCCGATAGGAAGGGGTTTCTACAGAACGTCGCGGTCAGGGAGATGGCAGGCGTTGTCGGAAGCTGGGTACTTAAGAGCGAGGATATGGTTGGTTGCCCTTTTCTCCTTTTCTCCTTTTCAATTTTTATTATTCGGGGTGGAATATTATGCTAACGTCAATCAATCATCAGGTATCCGAAGCTCCAAAACTCCTAGAACTCCCACTCACTGAAGACCAGTTCCTCCGCAAGACGGTGAATCTGGGACTGGCATATTACAAAGCGAGGTTGCAAGAGGTTAGGTAGTCTTCTGTTGCTATTTTCTTTCTTCGCCTTAGGCGATTTCTTGATGGGTTGTTTGTTATTCGTCTGAGGGAAATGTGAAAAGTTTGATTCTTGGTGTTGCTTTGTTTTTTTTTTTAAGAAAAAAGCAGAACAGTTTATTTTTATTATTTCTTTACTCTTCTGAGTTTACTTCTTACTACTTAGTTTTTTCTTTTTCTTTTTCACCTTTCTTTTATAGTGGTACTTGCGGGCAGTGATGTAGTTTTAGTATGATAGGTCGTGGTCTAAGCGGTGGTAATTGAGTTCTTCCCCCCCCCCTTTCTTTCTTTCTACTTGATGCTTGCGCTGGCTAGCGGGATTATGTGAAGCCAGTGGGGGAGAATTCTGGTATGAAGGTATGGGCGTGGGTGGATATCCAGGTGGTGAAAGGGAAAATTATATGTCCTGTAATTAAATAGTAACGTTATGACCTAAATCCGATTTTTTCGTTTACCAAGTAGACTAGGTGGTTGAATTGGGTTTGCGATAGTCTTTTTTTCCTTCTGCATTCAGGTTCCAGCTTGACACCATATCTGGGGTTTGCAGTTGATGCGGCATGGATCACCTGTGTGGTTCTTTAGCTGGCGGTTCGGAGCGTATTATCATGCATGTTTTGATTATTTATGTATGCATTGCTTGGTGCTGATGCGGCATGTTTAGAAGTCTATGGTGCGTTTTGATGTATGATAGATAGAATGAAAAACTTAATGGTATCGTTCAAGTGCCAGTAACTGTACGGAATCTCTGGTGGTTCTTAGGTAGTAAGTGGTCCCTTCTGTTGGGAAGAGTTGGGATGAAAATGGAAAGGAAAGGAAAAAAAAAAACTAAAGATTGACCTAGTAGAGTAAAGGCTAGGCGTATTGTGCTCTATTTAGTAATTAATGTCGTAGATAGTGTAGATGTTTTATAGTACCCGAGAACCCTTAATGTTGGAACTTGGGGGAGTTGGTCAAGGTGAGGTGGTACTGTAGGAACGCAATACTGTACAATGAATGCTATATTACTATCGTAGCTTAGTTAGAGTGGGGGGACTCGGAACGATTTCCTTGATCCTGCTTAACTTCATAATTATGCTTATTTTGGGTTATTCCCGGCTTGGACGTTTGGCTTGAGCCCACTGCTAATTACTGAATCCCGCGGGAGCGAGGGGAAGGTATCATATTAGAAGAAGGGCCTCATTCGATATTTGTAATTAGGCTGGTGGTTGCTTTTTTCTACTTCCCTTTTTGTCCCTTTTGGTTATTTTATTCCTCCTGGCTTGATAGGGATGGCTTGCAATTCTTATGTATAATAGAAAGGATTATTATACTTGTACTGTACTGTGGGTAGGGCGGAAGGAGGAGGAGGAGGGGGGGTCTGATTGGGTTGGGTTGGCTGGCTACTCGTGGATCGGTCTGATACGATATAGTAGCTGATTTTAGACAAAAGGTACTGTATATACACGCTGGAGTTCCTAAGTCTAGTATGATAGTGGTATTCACCGGGGGAGTCTATATAGCGTTCGGTATTTTCAATTACCAGTTTTCCCCAAATCAGAGGAAGGAAAGAAACTTTTTAAAAATAAAAAGTATGATAACTTGAAGAAGATCCCCTTTCCTTTTTCATTGCCACCCCGCCGATCGCAGACCTCGCTCTAGAGTCGGATTCAACCACCTCACAGCAGGTTCTGATTTACGCTACAGCCATATTTTAAGGAAGGCTTAAGGTACTTTAGTCTCCCAGTTTCCTGTAGGGGCAGGATTCCTACATATTATACCCTACGTGACGGATCGTTCCATAGTATAGTATCATAGCTCTCCTTTGAGGGATCATCGAACTCCTGGGCTCCTGCTAATTGCATAGGGGGTTAATTGTTTCTTGACTTGATGTGCTAACTATCATACTACGCTAGCTAGGTATTATATTTTCACGTCATGTCGATTGCAGGGATAAATATTTATCTTGCTGTTTGTGGTTTTTTTGGCTTAAGGATAAGGATAGCGATGGTATAGTAATGGTGTTATTATTTGTTAAATATTTGATGCGTTGTGGATATAGATATTAATTATACGTCCTTAAGAGATGGAAAATCATGGGCGTTAATCACTGATAGCTGGGGCGGGGGTTCCTTCATGTGTGATTGATACAATATGGGCAAGTAAACAACTGGCATTAAAAGAAAGGAAGAAAAGGGTTCATGCACTCGCTTCTCCCGCGTCCTCTACGAGGAGTCGATGAAGTACGCCAACCGTCGCCGTACATTCGGCAAGAAGCTCATTGAGCACCCTGTAATACATCTGAAGCTCGTACATATGGCCCATCAAATCGAAGCGACGCACAACTGGCTAGAGAACATCGTTTACCAGAGCTCGTGCATGAGCGACACTGAAGCAATATTGAAGCTCGGGGGTGCCATCGCAGGATTGAAGGCTCAGAGTACCACAACCTTCGAATTCTGCACCCGAGAAGCTACCCAGATCTTTGGTGGGATCGGATACACAAAAGGTGGTGTTGTTGGAGCTAAGGTTGAGCGATTGTACATAGATGTTCGAGGATACTCTATTCCCGGGGGTAGCGAAGAGATCATGTTGGATCTCAGCATCAGACAGAGCTTGAAGGTCCATCAGGCGTTGGGTATGAAGGTGTAAGATTGGATTGGGTTGGGTTGTGATTGTGCTTAGGTTGATTAGCTTAGATTCTTCGCGTGTTTGTGCTTGGGGCTTTTACATTTTGTTACTTGGCTGAGCTTTGTTTGATTTAGTAGAAATTAAGCATTGGATGCAATTTTGCGGTAGTGCCTTTCTAGCCTATGTGCTCGGGTTTTGACATTACGGTAGTCTACAAGGATGAAAAAAGATGTGAGATTCTCGCACGCTCATGGGGGCGGTTCATTCTCGAGTGAGAGGAGACCATGAAAGCCTACTTTGACAGAACGAACATCTTGCTACTTTTCAAGCACGAGCAAACGAAAATGCATACAAGCCTCGAAAGGGCTATTGTTATCCCCTGTAGCATCCCTGTTAGCTTTTCATCAGGAATTTTTCCATGGATTTTTTTTGTAGGGATTTCCGATTCATGTTCGGCTTCTCTGGGTGGCTATTGATACAAGATGTCAAATTCCAGTTCTTATTACTGTAGCTTTTATGTATCTCCCGTTCTCTCGCTAATGTTGCATCAGTGATGCAGTTACATTTGTCATTCTTGAGACAGATAAAGGTTCCTGCGCGGTGACATTTGCATTGAATAACCGAGACTACCGGTAGCAGTGGAAATGTACAAACATAACAAGAAAAAGTTTTGAAAAAAAAAGTCCCAGAGTGATTTTGTGTTAGCAAGGGGTGCCGTAAGACACTTGAGTTGAGCCGTCAGCACCAGGGCCCAGTCCCCAATAGTATGACTATAGTATCGTTCGAACTGGATAAAGAACCGAGTGACCGATCGTGAATATGCCGAGGAGGCTTGGTTGTGGGCATTTAGAGTTAGGTTTGTTTAATGAGTTGGCTTAGAGAGAGTGTGTGTGCGTGTGTTGGGAAGTTTTGCGATGGGCTTGGGTTCGGTGAGTCAACTTGGGTGTGACTTGGGTTTGGTCGGTTTGGTTGGGAGGCAGGTTTTGCTCGGCTTTGGGAGAGTTGGCTGATTTGTTACTTGGGTGGGTCTAGTACAAAACTCGAGAGTTTGGGAGGATGGGCTGTTTGCACGATTTATGTAATATTCCGTGCCAGAAAGTGTATGATGGGGTATATGATGCGAGGGATTTCGTCTCATAGCCTAGTTAGATTTCGTTTGGGGATTGCTCCGTGTGCCAGTTATTGTAGAGTAGTATTTTGGGGTATATCAGGGCAATTGCCGTCCATCCCTTCCAGCCGCGGGTTGCGGGAACTGAAGAGTTTCTTGGCTCTCAGTGCTCTCCCCGAAGGGCTGCTGGGTGGCGGGGGAACATTGATCGCTGTAACAAACAATTAGCGCCTTTACTACATTCACAAGACATCAAAAGGTCTCACCCTGCTATAGAGGGGAAGTTGATCTCGCTGCGCAAACCTGGTGCTGACCCTCTCATCACGCAGAAGGATGGACACGACGTTCTGCTGCCTCCTGTATGCCGCCTCTTGCAATGGCGAACACCGTCGTGCATTCTCCCGATTGACATCGACTCGCTCGTCGGCAATTAACAACCGAACCACAGCCGAAAACCCTTCTGCAGCCGCCAAATGCAACGGTGTGTCACCACTGCCCGTCTCAGTATTGACTTTGATATCCCTGTGATTCAGAAGCGCCCTGACGATGGACTCAAGGCCCTTGCGTGCGGCGGCATGCAGTACCGATCTGCCATGGTATCCCCGGCAATTGACATCAATCCTCGGATCTGCGAGTAGTAGGAAAACCAACTCCTCGCAGTTCTCAACAACAGCGACACGCAGGGCAGACCTGTAGACGATGGAATGGAAATTGACGTTCAGGTCCGGTTTCTGCATGAGCGCTTGCACCGCCTGAATATTCCTCCACTTGACGGCGTGGAATAAGGCCGAACTGCCGGAAAAGCTTAGTTCGTTCACGTTGATACCCGAGCATTCCAGCAGGGTGTGTAGTGCGACGATATTGTCGTCTGATATCGCGTCGTGTAGGGCTGCACCCGTGTGGAAGTGCGCTAGGTCCAGGATCCTTCGCTCGCAGATAAGGTTCTCGCAGGTGCGCTTGTCTGCGCGGCTGGCGGCGCTGAAGAGGAGCTTCCGGGCGCGTTTGGAGTCGTGTGTGCGGAACACTGCCTCGATTAGTTCGGCCTTGAGGAGGCTTTCTAGATTATGGTTTGCACGGACGAGGGCATTGAGATCTGTGAGGTCTTTGACCTCCTGGGCTATTAGGAGTATTATCTCGTTTGGGAGGTCGAGGAATGGCATGGTTTTCGGAGAGGGGAAATAGGTGGGTGAGGCGAGGTTATATCGATCAATGCCGGTTGTTTTTTAGTCATTCTTTGTTCTTGCGCGGGGCTGCTTGGGTGGCGTTCAGCCTTAGCCAAGGCTGTAGTGAGTGCAATGTCACCAAGGTTTGTACTCGAGTATTATAGGAATAGTCATAGGCAATGACAGTAAAGAGCTCTGGTGACATGTAGCTTTCCTGGTGGACTTCACGCCCCACTACTGAGGGTTAGATACAGTACCGATAAATGGAGTGGGGATACACGGTAACCGAGGAATTCACCCCGGGGTTGAAGGACCCTGATGTAGGCCTCGTGAGTCGAATAGACTTGGCGTGTGTAACGCCTTTTTGCATACAAATCTGATAGATCAACTTGGCACTCGAAAAACGTTTTTGCAACCCTGGGCTCAATGACTGTCTGGTGGGGAATTGTGTGGCGTGGTAACAAGGCTATTGGGTATCCGCCAAAAGGTCGCAATAATAAAGCTGTAATGATAGAATGGCTGGTAAAGCTGCTCGTCTAGAGGCTAAACCTAGGGAGGCATATTATCTGCTATATTTGAGTATAATCTATATATTTTAAATGCTAAAATTTAATTGTATATTTCACTAGGGATCTAGGAGGTTCGTGCTTCCTGGTATCATATATGATGGCTTTAAATCGCATCGGAATGCACTGCGTTATTGAATATTGTATTATCAATAAAATTGTTCCATTACGCTTTTACTTGTACAGAATTTACAGGATAGAGCCTTTGGATATGCTGTTTTTGGATAATTAATGGGTAACAGGTAAATTATATATAGTATATCGAGTTGGTAAAAATTCTTTTTTAGATATTTTGTACGAGAAACATTTGACAGCCGACTCCAAATAGCAATAATAAGAAAGGGAAAGTAAGCCAAGCTTGTAGAAATATCTTAGAATTTTAATTATTATGAATGCAAGAGTATAATAGAGCCTTGGAGTATTTTATTCTTGCAAGGCTTGTCCTATTAATTTTTGTCTAGTTATTAGTACAGTATTAGAGGACTGAAAACTAGCTCTTTACCTGTGTTTATGATACTCCTTAATCTAAATGGGGAAGTTCTGGGTATTTTAATGCGATGTCAATATTTCCGGTTTCTGTCATCCGGCAGGATCGAGATAGGTCGGTCAATGTGGAGGAAATAGACTGTGTATCATACTGTTTTTACTTATGAATTTCAACGTGGGCCACCGCAAGCCAAAACACATGATGGAATTAAAGCTACTAAACGAGGACATACTGCACAAGTGAGGGACGGTAAGCAGGTTTGCTAGATGCTCCAACCGTCTGAGACAAGGGTTGTTATATAAAATTCGAATGGAAATGCCGTATTTACTCGGACAATCCACTATCTCTAGCAGGCCTCTAATCTCCGGATGCTAAGTCGAAGGACCCTGAGAAGGCTTGCTTTGGAGGGTTAGCAGAATTGCGAATACCGGTTAATGGGGTCTATGTGCCTCAGCTTCCTCAAGCCATACCAAGCCTGGTAAACACCATCCCTTGAGGTATTTTGTCTAACAGCCGAGACTAGAGTCTTGACGGAGATCCCATGGGCTGGTGAGACCTGCATTTTCCGGACCTTCCTATTTTGTTCGTGCCAGGCATGTAGATCTTTACCCAGTTAGGAATTAAATGCTCGAGTGACGTGCTATGATGTTGACTATGTGCGAAGATCTGAGAATGTTTGCTTTCAGCAAATACTTAGGAGCAAGTCTAATCTTGGGACAAAGTGACAGCTGGGGACTATGGTTGCAGCATAGGTATCAATGTCACTCCATCCCAATTTTTATTGTGCGCCCAAGTATTACTTGTCAATTATTTCCTAAAAAGGGGAAGATCTGCACACTTGGCATGGACAAAACAGGAAGGAAGGTCTGGAAAATGCAGGTCTCACCAGCCCATGGGATAGTGGATATTCCAAGTAAATATGGCAAATGCCATCCCTTACCTTGTGGCCGAAATTCATGGCTGAGTAGCGCGTTCGGTTTCCGGCTGACAGGGTATTTTTCCGGTGTCCCATCACAGCCAATTTGGTGTATCTCCTAGCCAACCCCGTTTAGAAAGTTGAACATTAGCCTATTTTAGTACTGTACCCGGGAGCAAATATATGCGGCCGCTCTGGCTTCCACCATGGCAATGCTGAACAGTGCTGTTCCCGCGGTATTCTGAGCACTAAACCGCTTCTGAAGCACAACGTTTTTCCTATCACGATTGCCTAAATAGACTGGTGTTAGTATCTAGCGCTGGCCATGATTACAAGGTAAGGGATCAGGATCTAGTCTGTAAATAATAAAGGTGTGTTTGGCTAGCCATGGTTTGCTATGACCGTGATTTTTCCGCCATAATTTCCAAATCACAATTTGAAAAATTCTCAAATTAGCAACCACAATCATCATTCCTATTTTGATTAGATCATCTCATTTAGTTCATAGTTGCTAATTGCAAAAGATTGAGAAGATTTAGAGTCTGAACAACAAGTGGGCTTATCGGGGGGTATGTCAGGTAGCAGGTTTAGACAATGACTTTACCAAAGGTGAGCTCACCAGGAGCGGGACCTTTAGCCAGAGGTGAGGCAATTCACCACTGCCTGTAGTTCTAGAATGTATTTTTTTTTTTTTTTTAAGATATAGAAATATATCAAACCTATAACGTATTTCACCCAGTAATGGGTCACCCCTCAGTAATGGGTCACTTTGTCTCCCCACTCTAATTTGACAAATTTGTGATTCTAGAGAGCAACAATAATCAGATCTTATTCAAAATAAAATCTAGAATGGTCTTTAGACTTTAGAACTAGCCTGCAAATTTTTGAAAACTTAATTTAATTTTCACAGCTGTAAATAGTCCAAGTGAGATATCATAATTATGGACAAAATTGCAACAAAGAAAAGGAACCACCTAGGGAAAAGATCTAGGATGTTCCAAGGTGGTAGTATAGGTGATTCACTATAAGCCCTGTTAATTATAGAAGGTTAGAGTAATAATTGAGGCTGAGCAAGAGTTTGAAAGATTTGTTGTCTTTTACTCCTCTGACGCATACAATTTTAACATACAACCAACATCTTTTCAACATCCAATTTCACAAAATATAAGCATGGAAGCAATGCTAAACAGGAAGACTGACCTTCAATATCACCATCAGGTAGGTAGGAGCTCTAAAACAGAATATCCAGATCTCTCTATCCACTATTTAGATAAACTATTTGTAGTTTCAATATCACACTCTAGGAATAGCTTGAAAGCAGCATATCATCTTATAAGATTACTCACTAAAGCCAGTAGTAGCATACCAATCTGGAGGAGATAAAGGATGTAAGATTATTGCAATAGTAATATTGCTCTCTACTGGAAGCATATATTAGATATAATATATGAAATCTTAATAGCTAAAAAAGCATGGCAGATATTGGGAAAAAGTGGAAAGATAGCTTGATCCAGAGACATCTAGGGTTTAAATCCATCATTGTAAAGCTTATGAACTGGTAAAGAGCTATTGCTACAGATATTTCTATTGCCAGGAAGCATTTAACTGAATTCTATCAATTGAGAGGTAGATATTTTCTTCTTCTGAACAATGTTTACCCTACTAGCTCTCTGAAGACAATCTTTCAGGTCAGGCTTCTTGTTTGGTATTGCCACTGTGTTAATATCTTGTGAAATTGGATGTGGAAAAGATGTTGGTTGTATGTTAAAATTGTATGTATCAGTGGAGTAAAAGACAACAAATCTTTCAAACTCTTGCTCAGTCTCAATTATTACTCTAACCTTCTATAATTAACAGGGCTTATAGTGAATCACCTATACTACCACCTTGGAATATCCTAGATCTTTTCCACTAGTGGTGCCTTTTCTTTATTGCAATTTCTTCTATAATCATGATATCTCACTTGCACTATTTACAGCTGTGAAAATTAAATTAAGTTTTCAAAAATTTGCAGGCTAGTTCTAAAGTCTAAAGACAATTCTAGATTTTAATTTGAATAGGATCTGATTATTTTTGCTCTCTAGAATTACAAATTTGTCAAATTAGAGTGGGGAGACAAAGTGACCCATTACTGGGGGGTGACCCATTACTGGGTAAAATACGTTAAGTCACAGTAGAATCTTTTGAGGTAAAACTCAAGCTAGCCTTATTCTCCAAACACAACATAGGTTCTGCCCTTATTACTATAGTCATGGTTTAAGTAGATTTACAATAACATAGTCTTTGATTTAGGGCAAGTAATACCACAAAAGCTATTACATACTACCGCTTCATATCTTTATTTTAGCTAATGATAATTAAGAATCGAGATTTAGGGACCGTTTGGCCTGACGCAGATTTGCAAAGCGGTTAATAGGGCGACCTGAAAATGCGTTTATATGACCCATTTTGGGGGTCGTGGTTGGTTGGTTTTCGAGTGATACCGCAAAAACTAGCAAGAGCCAGCACCGCGCTAGTAGGTTGAAATAAGAATTTTACCCTAGTTTTGTCTCGAAATCGCAATGGGACGCCATACGCTGACTCTTTGTAGCCAGGACTAGGCCTTTCAAGGCTCTTATTTTGACGCAATCATAAGTTTCACCTCAGCCACTTCTTATTTCAACCTACTAGCGCGGTGCCGGTTCTTGCCAGTTTTTGCGGCATGGTAGCGCACCAGGGCTTGCAACTTCAGGTAACCTACGTCGCCCCAACCTTAAATTTTTCAATCTTCGTGCTGTTGCTTTGAACTTGGAGTCTGGGGAATAAACATGAGAGGTAGAGGTATGTGCTGCACATCTCACCATCCCCGTTTCTTTTCATTAATTTTCCAATGATCTACAGTAGTTGTTGGGGGTAAGGAGTAAGTGTTAGGATCACCTACTTGTTCGGGAACAGTTAGCGCTACCCCGATGCTATGGAGAGCAAGAAATTGGGTACTGTAAAAACTTGAATAATTGGGCCGTGTGCCGGTAGTCCAAAATTTGCTATTCTAGAAAAGTGGGGAAAAACACACCAAAAAACTGGCTCTCAGAGACAGACAAAAGAGAAAAAAACACCAGGTCTTACTAGGAGAGGCAACTCCAACCACCTAGCACACTGTCCAATTGTTCGAGTTCTTATGGTATGCTGAGGTTGTGTGGAGGGAGCGCTCGGCATTAGTCATAGATGTCATACGAGAATTCTCCGGGGGAAATTGTAGATGAAAGGGCTTAATATGGGTGGAATACTGACGATAGTGGCTCGAGGGGAGTGACCAATTCGCCCTCGTGTAGCAGAAAGACACCCCTCTAAACGCGGTGATCTCTTATATCCTACACAGGCCCCATGGATCTGCTTCTAGAGGCTTACTTTAAAATTCCTGTTTCCCATTCGCCAGATCGATAGCTGTAACTAGCACATTGCACCTCAATGGGACTAAGCCTTTCGGTTTGCATTAGCTCACTTCGCCTTCGCTTTTGTTCTCCTTGCACGTTGGTTATGAGGAGTTTTCGGTCTGCTGATGGTGTCTCCGGTGCCAAGCCCTGTGTCCGGTCTTTTGTAGTCCCCTACTGAATGTGTGCTTTGGGCGAGTAGTGGAGTACACTCTGTGAGGGTTTCTGAACACCTCATCTTCGGCTGCGCCTTGCTTATCAGTTATTTTATGCGATGTTCGGTCCTAAACCTTCGTGTGCTAGGGATGCTGGAGGCTGCTGGGAATCCAGAACAACCCCGGAATGCTAGGCTAGGGGCAAGAGAGCAGTGGTACAGCGCTTCCACAGCTGTACCATAATTTTGTCCAAAATAGAGGTCTTGAATCCAAGATATTACATGAGAGAAAATTCACAAAAATCTAAACTTTTCATAGAACCACTAACAATGGTGAGGACACCATTTCTATCTCAAAATATCTACTCTATTCCCAACTTCTCATGAGTAGTATGCAGTTGAACTTTGAAATTCTGCCAAGACAGAGCTTTCCACCAAAAGCAAAGGTCTTGGCACAATTCTGAGTGAAGTTTTATTGCTACTGCTTCACAGAGATTTTATATCATTTGGAGTTTTAATAGAATCAAAATAGTCTACATCTTTTCTGAACATCCTATGAAGTTTTCCTATTTTTAATTCCAATTTTGGTGCTGGAATAAGTGTGTTAAATTAGTCTAAAATTCCTTGAGTGCACTCAAACACACACTTTGCCTAGTGTACCAAAGTTGCCCTTTACAACGAAGAATGACCACCCCTGCGGTGTACCATGAATTCATGCTCTACCCTAGTACCCGTTCTAACAAAATGGTAAACAATCACATTCGAAGGCAGTTGGAAGCAAAGAAGTGTAGGAAAAAGAAGAAAAATTTAGAAGAAGCAAATAAGCCAGCACTAGCACTCCTCTTCCCCTACTTCTTAGCAATAAATGCTGTGACGGCTGGGTTGAGGGCAGAAATCCCTGCAAAAGTTCTTACTATTTTTGCTTACTAAGACATGAAAGAACCCCTTCAATCCCCATTTTCAGAAGCCCCGATTCAAACCCCCCCCTTCTAACCCCCCGGGTTCGATTACCGAAGGGCTTCTTTACAACATTGTATAGTTCTAAAAGACTAAAGGTGGGAGCGCTTTTCTCTGCAAAAGAGTGACAGTTTTTAAATGTAACAGTTATGTACCGAAAAAACTGCGGAAACTCACTAAGTCCAGACCAGGATATCTTAATTCCAGTCCAGTAAGGTATCGCATAGCTTGAGATTTTGGGTTAAATAATAGGTTATCATTGGCGAGAGCTTGCTAGGATAAACTGGCCAATGAGAAACACCCGCTGAGGGTGAATTCTACTCCCTCACTGGCCAGATTTAACATATCCTGGTCCGGGCTTAGTGAGTTTCCGCAGTTTTTTCGGTACTTGTACCATCGCTTTACTTTCTAAACTTACACTCCACTGGGTAATTAGAGTCACGGAGCCCCGGTGCATAATTCAAAGTTCGAAGTTAGAAGTCCTAAGCCTTGGCATCCATGCCCAAGGCAACGCTTGAGAAAAGCAAGATATACGCAATGATACAAACTTCCTTGCTGTGAAGGAGTTTTCTTCCCTCTCAAATATTCGCCAAGAGTTCCAACTTCCAACTTCCAACTTTGATTTTTACGCGGGGCGCCGTGACTCTATTCCCGACTTCATAGCACACGGTTCGTTTATTTGAGTTTTCACGGTAGTCATGGTGTTGGTTTAAGCGAGACAACCAACACTTAATCAACAAATCACCATTCAGCCGTTGCTGCACATGACTAACGTTGTTGGCACAAGTTGCCAGAGTTTGTGGCACAACCCTTTAAATCGATGTTCCCGGCACGGCACTATGTACTCGAGTAGTGCCCAGGCAATATATGCACAAATAAAATGACTTTCAAGAAGAAAAAACAAAGAAACTACCTGCAATTCATATTGAATATCCCCATTTCCCATCCTTCTAAGTTCCCACTATGCTGAAGAACAGGAATCTTTGCTTCCTCAGTAACAGAAACTAGCCCACAATGATTGAATTGTACTCGGGTATACCATGAATTCATGGTACAGAGCAGGGATCAGTGGTTAGAGAGCAGTGGTACAGCACTTGCAAACGGGTACCATAATTTTGTCCGGATCAAAGCAGTTCGGAAAAAAAAAAAAAATGGGGCTTAGCAGACATCAGAAAGCCGAATGATGGTTTGAGAAAGAAAGTACCGGTGCACCACCCAAAGTGGTGCTTACCAGGTGTGCGCAGCAACCCTGGTTTGGGGTCTTTCGAAACCTGCTCACTTTTCACCACCACCACACCAAGTTGGAACACTTACTTTTTCGCGTGTTCCAGAGTTGCCGTCACGACGGAGAATGACCACCCCTGCTCTGTACCGTGATGATATACCCGAGTACCAGGTAGCAGTGTTGCAAAGAAGCCCCTCGGTAATCGAACCCGGGGGGTTAGAAGGGGTTGTTTAATTAATGCCTTAGTAAGCAAAAATAGTAAGAACTTTCACAGCTACCAGAGCATTATTGCTAAGAAGCAGGGGAAGCGGAGTGCCAGTGCTGGCTTATTCGCTTCTCCTAAATTTTGCTTTTTTTTCCTACATTTCTTTGCTTCCAACTGTCTTCAAATGTCATTGTTTACCATCTTGTTAGAAGGGGTTCTACGGAGGTACAGCTCATAGGTATTGTATGTTACACAGGCAGAGGGCTATGCGTGATGTGCCTGTGTAACATACAATACTTATGAGCTGTACCTCCGTATTATCTTATAACCCCCCGGTTCGAAAAAGCGTGTTCAAGTCCTTCGATCATTTTTTGATCCAACCCCCTTCGTTGCAACACTGCCAGGTAGCGCCATTAGTTAATCTCACCACACTCTGGCATTTCGTAGTGCCGTGCCGGGCACATTGGCATTGCACAAGGCACTTCAAGTGCCGACAACGCTACACATGACCCTGAGTTGGAACGCCTAAGTTTCCCTGTGCCCCAAAATTACCTTTCCCAACGGAGGATGACCCCCCCTGCTCTGTACCATGAATTCATGATCTATCCTGGTACCGTAATGCTTAAATTTAAGCCTAGCTTAACCTATCTCTTTCTGCTAGGAGAAAAAAAAACCTGTTTACAATTTCCCTCCCTGTATACCTTGGTGCTGCTACAGTTTACTAGTATTCCTTGGAAAGTTAATGAAGAATTAATTTAGGTTAACCGGTGAGATAATCCCTGCATTGTGCAAAAACAACTCCCCTGACCCTTGTAGAGTACGGCTTGTGCTAGTAGACTCCTCTCCGAGGTTGCATTAACTTGATTTTCATTCGCTTGGACTTACATTATTTAATAAGTTACTTTCTATAGTAGGAAATCATATTTTGAACAAGTTAAGATAAATGTGTTTTGCCATCTCTGACAGATGCCACTTAGCCAAGCGTCATGGCAACCGTTACATCAAAAGCACTCACGCTTTTCGTGAGAAAAGTAGTCTCACCTCTGGTCTTCCAGAACCATGTGATTCAATCTCGGAACTATCCTTTGGACGGATGACCCGGTCAAACTTGTAGCCTGGTCCGTGCACCTTCCCAACCCTTAGTGACGAGAAATTATTTGCGAGAAGTTTTCACCATGAAGTGGCTGTGTTGCCCATTCTCCTCCAATCAAATTTCTTCAAGAGCAGTGCACGGACCAGGCTACAAGTTTGACCATATCATCTGTCCAAGGGATAGGTGTCGTACTCGGGTCTCTCCTTAATAAACGGAAACTAAGGGTGGCAAAACAGGGTTTAGAGATCGGGAGATAAGAATGTCGGGAAACTAAACTATAAATCCCTGTAACTAGACACCTTAAACAAGGTATGTTGAACCAAGTCAATAATTGTACTGAGCAGGAGGCAGGAGACCAATATAAAGCAAACTAAGTGGATTGAAAGTAAGAGAAAAAAAGAGGATATAGTCTATTCCAGGGTTGAAGGACTTTGTCATTGGTATCATTAGGATAGATCTCATGATATTAAATTTATTTTGCTAGATTCTGTCCCCTATCCATGCTCTTTTCTTTTCAACATACTATAGGTTCTTGGACTTATGATCTGCGAGGGGGCTTTCCATCTTTTATTTCATTCTGCTCCCCAACCGCGCATGACAAGGGTACCAATATTTCCGTATATTAAGGACACACCCGAGTACATACGCCCAACCTTCGCCGAGAGGGGCTATTCTTTTCGTCGTGCTCGGAACCCGGGAAAGTTGACTGCATCGGCAGTGGTATCATCAAAGTAGCGGCAAGGGCTCTGGCTAATGAGTTGGAGGATGATGTCCTACAAAGGGTCTGTGCCATTGGAGCCTATGCGGGAGGAGAGGGGTTGTGATAAATTTAACAGTAATTGGCATGGCCGGGTTTGGCGGGGTCAAGGGAGGCATCACGCACCCTCACCCTCACTTAGTTATAAACCGCAACTTTCACACACTCTCTTCCAGCGCCCCCAGCACTGCAGAACACCCCGACCGGAAATGCAGTTTGTTAAGGAAAACCTCAGGCTGCTTCAGGCTGTCTTTTTAATTCTTTTTGTATTGATCATTTACTGTTCTTCTAAGAAGGTACATGGCGACTCCCCGGCTAGCCATGCAAAGTCCATACTAACCATGACCAGAAGAGCAATGCACCTCTAGTGGGCGTTGAGCCTGGGATCCTTGGATATCTTAAAGCGCCCTACCGTTGGAAGCAAGATCCGATGAGCCTTTTGAAAGAGGGTGCTGAAAAGGTATCGTTAAAACTTTAGCTAAAGGAGCAAGCAAGAATGAACTGATAAATATAGTACGGAAAATACGGCAAAGCCTTTAGAATCAAGACTCCCTCTAGAGACATGATAGTTTTTTCCAGTCGGGAAGTACTCGAGGAGCTGAAAAACCTACCAGCGAGCGTAGTTAATTTTCGTCCAGCTGGGGACACGGTTAGTTTTATGCTTGATCTGAAAAAGGTTTATTGTGGTACCTGTGCCACTAACGATGATATAGATGATTAGGACTGAATATAATTTCCATGAGGGGATGGTTCAAGATGCATACCATGTGGACTTGATGCGGAAAAATATGACCCAGAAGCTGTCAAGTTTGCTTCCTGATGTTGTTAGTGAGGTTACCGATGCGTTTGAGAAGTTGACGGATGTTAAGAATGGTGAGCTGCTAATTACAACCGGTACTCTTGAGGGTTTAAAAGCTCTGCTGTAGCTAACATCATGGGTAGAGTGGACCAACGTCAATATATTGGACACATCGGTTGGTGTGGTATCTAGGTATTTCGGAATCCACCGGAGGGTTTGTAAGTCCACGGGAAAACCAGTGACTAACCTTACGGTATTAATAGAGTAACGAGTAGGATATTTGGTATGCAAGACTACCCACTTTCATTGAATCAAGTGCACTAACTTTTCCAGTTGGGCTCCCCACCTGCCGAAATCAGGAGTACCTCAACCATATGATCCAGTTCTCAATTACCGTCATGAAGAGGGCGAATGTCATAGATGTCCTCCCTTGGTTTCTGCGATGGTAATTCTCCGAGTCTTGAGGACACCCTCCCGCGCAATTGGTGATTTGGCAACATAGGGTCCTAGATTGCTGACCGGGGTTGGGGGATTTAGGATTGTTGCTAGTTTTCTTCTGAAAAAGAAGGATTCCCAAGACATTATGGTAAAGCATATCGGGGGACTATTCGAGACTCGCCAAAAGACGAAAACGCCCCACACAAGCTCCACAACAACTACGGT
The DNA here is from genome assembly GCA_003070745.1 of Tuber borchii. Lineage (NCBI taxonomy): Eukaryota > Fungi > Ascomycota > Pezizomycetes > Pezizales > Tuberaceae > Tuber > Tuber borchii. The sequence goes on along the minus strand of NESQ01000154.1, from coordinate 79,826 downwards.
AAGTAGACATAGCCTGCTTCCCTCCAAACTGAAATAATCATAATGACACAAACTTTAGTCTGATGCGATTCAATGGATTCTTGATGCTGCGCCTCCGGGGACCCCAACGTTGAAGTTGGTTCAGAGATTAATGCTTTTTAACTTTGCATCTATTCACACTTCCTCAATGGTAAGTCTTTCTCCGTTCTTATTTCGCGGGCGGTCTTGGTGGAACCTGGAGGACTAAACAAGCAGAATAGACACTAGCCCACGCTTTATATGATCTCGCCGCAAACCCCGAATTCCAAGAACCTCTTTGTATAGAGATGGAGGAGGTATTAAGGACCGAGGGTGGCTGGACCAAGCAAGCTCTCACAAAAATGAAGAAACTTGACAGTTTCCTTCGTGAGTCTTCGCGCATGAACGGAGTTAACACTGGTATTTAAATATTTCTTATTTTTCAACCTCGTGAGATACAACAGAGTTTTAACGTATTCCCTCTAGTCACTGTGGTCCGTAAAGTTATAACCTCCCACACATTCATCGATGGCACATACGCCCCGAAGGGGGTGTGGGTATGCGCACCTGCGACCACTTTACACCGTTCACCCGAACTCTACGAAAACCCAGAAATATTCGACGGCTTCAGATTCTATAGAATGCGCCAACTAGAAGGGAATGCGCACAATTACCAGATGGCTAGCACCTCTTTGGACTACTTGTCTTTTGGGATTGGAAAGTATTCCTGCCCTGGCAGGTTTTTCGCCGCGAATGAGTTGAAGATTGCCGTGGCGTATATCTTATGCAACTACCAGTTAAGGCTCAATGGAGGAGTCTGTGGTAAGAAGCCGCCGAATGTTTCCTCTGGTTTTGTCTGCATGCCGAATCCGACTGAGGGAATTGAGTTGAAAGAGAGGGAAGGCAGGGAGAAGTCAGTCTTGTTTCCTGGTCATGTGACTTCTTGTAGCCTCTAGCATTGAGGGGATTCATGGGAGGTGGCGGCTTAGTCTCTTCAATCTTGATAACTATTATTATTATTATATCATGTCACTGTGCTTGTGAAGCCATAGGGCTGTGGAATGTTAAGTACAAAGAGTAGCTAAGACTTATTCAAGTTACAAGTCTGTCGAAGAATCCATCCCATAATGGTCTCCGGGAGTCTTGCGCCATCACTACTGTTACCCCATGTTATGACCTCCGACATTTACTCACGCTTATCACTTCATGTTCCCCACATCCTGTCGGCCCCTATCTCACCTGCCCTCAATGGTGATAAAACCAAGAAATAACAAATTTCCCGCCCTCTGCATTGCGCCTCTCGAGTGTTTTGTAATCGTCACACAAACGCTATAGGAAGATGTGATAAAGGGGAAGGAAGGGCAGAAAACTGCTATTTTCAGCCGATACCAGATGCCATCATTGGTTAATTTCTGCCCAAAAGTTGCAAAACACTCCCGCGAAGTTAATATGTATCATAATATGGGACAGCAAAGGTGTTATAGGAAAGAAAAGGGCCCCGACCCTGAATAAGCAAGGGGCAATGACCTGATAGGACTTTCTTTAGCTAAGCTTCTCTGGTTAAGCTGGCTCCCCCTGGGGTGGTTGGGAAGTTTTCGTGCCCGCCTTCAAAGACCAAGACGGTTCGTCATTACCTCAGATGTGGATATATTACCGGCAGTTTCCCACTGAAAGTAACAGGTAGCGTCGGCATGAATTCCTTCCCGGTCTTGTTTGGCTCTTGCGTAGGGCTTAGCTACCTTCTTTTTGTAGTATTATACCATTTTTGTATGGCCTTTCTCACCCGCATCTCCCCATCACTCACCTGATGATTGGGTTCTAAAGGTAAGTCTACATAGCGTACGATATCATACCGTACAGTACTGTATATCCAGTACGATGACTTACTGCAAGCTTACCAGATGCCGTTGGCTAGGCTAGTGTAAAAAAATACTCTAGGCTTCAATGGAGATGTAGGAGAGTGGGGAGGGGGGGTTAAACATGGAATACTGGGAAGGGGAGGGGGACCCAATAGAGGTTTTTGAAAACACAATTGGCTTCTGACATTGCGGGTAGGAATATCGGGGGCTTAGTCTAGCCCTTCTTCGGTAACACCCTTCTGCATACTGTCCGCCTCAATGCTATCATGCCAGAGTCCATCTTCAGGTCTCTCTTTGTCTAATTATCCCCTAATATCAGGGGATTGGCCGCCTGAAACTCTCTTGCTATAAAGAAGCGTAATTAACTAGCACTTTCTACGACATGAACTCCTATGGCAAAAGGCATCCTTACTGGGGATAAGTTTTTATAGTACAGTACAAGAAAGTGTTTCCAGATGTTGTATCAGTTTTTTAGAATAGTGTTCGCGGAGTAGAATAGAACACCTTAACGGACATCGCATGGCAACCCATATCTCTACTATTGAATGGGTAAATTAAACTCTACCAAAGGCATTAGGAATGTAAGATATAAGAGTATTTTTTAGGCTGAATAATGTGTATATCTAGATCCCTGCATGGTGTTTGAGAGGTCTTGGAGCGAATAAGGATAGAATAGGGTTGTTGAACTTTAATTTTACATAACCGTGTTGACTCCTGGAATAATCATGGATCCTCACTCGTGATATTTTTTCAATCGAAAAAGCCCCTCCTTGTGGGGGAAAACATACTATATCATGCACTAACGCCTGATCAGTAGGCCAACCACATAAAATAACAGTCTTACATTGCCGAGTTTTTAGCTGAACGTTAAATATACAGTGACTAGACAAAAGTCTTGGTGATTGCGGAATAATGAGAAACGCCCGTGCATCCAAGAGGCATTTGCCAAAAGGCGAATGACGGTATTTCAATGGTAGAACAAAGCGAAGAACTAAACATGAAATATTATTTTAGTGGTAAAGATGCAAGAATACATGTACATTTAGTATGATACTCTACATACATGGTGCCCCTGTGGCGGGGGGGTGTCGGACTGGGTATGGGTTCAAGAAGGGAAGACTGCGCGGGAGGAGAAAATTTGAGCTCAAAATTGGACTTAAGCTAAGATATATAGAGTAAGGATTGACGGATGGCTAAGGCGATCCCTTGCGTTGTGGCCGAAATTCATGGGTGTCCATCAGAACCAATTTGATTTATCCTAACCAAAACCCTATTAGAATGTTGAGCATTAGCCTATTTTGATGCCCGGGAACAAATCTACGCGGCCGCTCTGGCTTCCATCATGGCAATACTGAACAGTACTGTTTCCGCGGTATTCTGAGCACTACACCACTTCTGAAGAACATCATTTTTCCTGTCACGATTACCCAAATAGACTAGTGTTAGTATCTAGCGCTGGCCATGATTACAAGGTAAGGGATAGGTCCCTCTTCGGTTTAGCCTTCTACTAGCTTATCGCCCAGAGCTCAAAATTTAGGCTCGAATTTTCACTTCCCAGGGGTAGCCAATACGCTCTAATAGGGCGACCTGAAAATGCGTTTATGGCCCATTTTGGGGGTCGTGGTTGGTTTTCGAGTGATATATGGTAGCGCACCAGGGCTTGCAACTTCAGGTAACCTACGTCGCCATAACCTTAAATTTTTCAATCTTCGTGCTGTTGCTTTGAACTTGGGGTCTGGGGAATAACCATGCGAGGTAGAGGTATGTGCTGCACATCTCACCATCCCCGTTTCTTTTCATTAATTTTCCAATGATCTACAGTAGTTGTTGGGGGTAAGGAGTAAGTGTTAGGATCACCTACTTGTTCGGGAATAGTTAGCGCTACTTCGATGCTATGGAGAGCAAGCAATGGGGTACTGTAAAAACTTGAATAATTGGGCCGTGTGCCGGTAGTCCAAAATTTGCTGCTCTGGAAAAGTGGCGAAAAACACCAAAAACTAGCTCTCAGAGACAGACAAAAGAGAAAAAAACACCAGGCCTTACTAGGAGAGGCAACTCCAACCACCTAGCACACTGTCCAATTGTTCGAGTTCTTATGGTATGCTGAGGTTGTGTGGAGGGAACGCTCGGCATTAGTCATAGATGTCATGCGAGAATGCTCCTGGGGAAATTGTAGAGGATACTACTGGCTACGAGTTTTGGGGATGAAAGGACCTAATATGGGTGGAATACTGAAGATAGTGGCTCGAGGGGAGTGATCCGTTCGCCCTCGTGTAGCAGAAAGATACCCCTCTAGACGCGGTGATCTCTTATATCCTACACCTGCCCCATGGATCTGCTTCTGGGGCTTACTTTAAAATTCTTGTTTCCCATTCGCCAGATGGGTAGCTGTAGCCAGCGCATTGCACCTCAATGGGACTAAGCATTAGCTCACTTCGCCTTCGCTTTTGTTCTCCTTGCACGTTGATTATGAGGAGTTTTCTGTCTGCTGATGGTGTCCCTGGTGCCAAGCCCTGTGTCCGGTCTTTTGTAGTCCCCTACTGAATGTGTGCTTTGGGCGAGTAGTGGAGTACACTCTGTGAGGGTTTCCGAACACCTCATCTTCGGCTGCGCCTTGCTTATCAGTTATTTTATGCGATGTTCGGTCCTAAACCTTCGTGTGCTAGGGATGCTGGAGGCTGCTGGGAATCCAGAACAACCCCGGAATGCTAGGCTAGGGGAAAGAGCAAGTAGGAGCTTAGCACAAGCAACAGCATCACAAGGCCAGTTATAATAGCAGAAATGGCATATAGTTCTAAAAGACGAAAGGTGGGAGCACTTTTCTCCGCAAAAGAGTGACAGTTTTAAATGTAACAGTTATGTACAGTATCGTAATGCTTAAATTTAGGCCTAGCTTAACCTATCTCTTTTTGCTAGGAGAAAAAAAATCTGTTTACAATTTCCCTCCCTGTATACCTTGATGCTACTGCAGTTTACTAGTATTCCCTGGAAAGTTAATGAAGAGTTAATTTAGGTTAACCGGTGAGATAATCCCTGCATTGTGCAAAAACATCTCCCCAGACGCTTGTAAAGTACAGCATGTACTAGTAGACTCCTCTCCGAGGTTGCATTAACTTGATTTTAATTCGCTTGGACTTACATTTCTTTCTAGGAAATCATATTTTGAACAAGTTAAGATAAATCTGTTTTGCCATCTCTGAGAGATGCCACTTAGCCAAGCATCATGGCAACCGTTACATCAAAAGCACTCACACTTTTCGTGAGAAGGTAGTCTCACCTCTGGTCTTCTGGGACCATCCCTTCGTTCGTATTCACGGAAGGAAACTAGTGCCGCACTTAACTCGGCTGAGTAAGGTGTTAGCTATAAGCAGAATGGTAACCGGGAAGGATTACAAAGAGTTTAGGGGGGGTGCAAACAGGGAGTTGACTAGATTGAAATCTGGGGCATTAACTTATTTAAGTAATCCGGAGAGAATATACGCGGAATTTCTTCTTTACATCATGGCCATACTGAGTGATATTCATTTTGTTGTATTCTGAGCACTACACTACCTGCAGCGGGCGGGGTATTTGCTATCACAAGTGTGAAAGTGAGTTAGTGCTGCACATTTCAATGGCGTTTAATTCCTTATTTATTTTGGGTTTGGTCTGTCTGTTCAGTCCTTCCTTTATGGCATGGTGTGTTTCCTAGTGTGTTGCGAGAATGGTTAGTCATTCGTCGCTCTCTGCGCTACAGCACGCTAATTTTCCGTGAATTTCGGCGTACGAACGAAGGGATGTGATTGAATCTCGGAACTATAGGTGTCGTACATACGCCCAATCTCCGCCGAGAGGGGCTATTCTTTCGTCGTGCTCGGAACCCGGCAAAGTTGACTGCATCGGTAGTGGTATCATCAAAGTAGCGGCAAGGGCTCTGGCTAATGAGTTGGAGGATGATGTCCTACAAAGGGTCTATGCCATTGGAGCCACCCAGTGAGCTGATTTAAACCTTATGCGGGAGGAGAGGGATTGGATAACAGTAACTGGAATGACCGGGTTTGGTGGGGTCAAGGGGGGCATCAAGCACACTCACCTCGAAAAACAGTGTGATACCAAGCAGGAGGCCCCCCGCTCTTCCTAGCTTCATTTAGGTAGATTCAACTGAGAAACTTTGAGTATCATCCGGGCATCCGGTTGGGCGTACCTTAACTACCTTCAACCTAGACTAAGAAGCTAACTGCTCGAATTGGGATAGGATACTCAACCACCTCACTATACCTCATGATTTCATAAGTCACCTAAGACTAATAAGCCCTGAAGTGAACTCTAAACGAGTCAGTTGTTTCTGGCTTGACTTCTGCTTTTCTGTAATATTACTAATTGAATTATTATCCACAAGTTCCTGGAGTGGCACATGGTTTATCATACTAAACATACATAATATTAGTTTCAATTCTATGTCAACTAAATACTAGTGAGAGGATATTCCTCCCTCCCGGTGATATAATAATTCCAACCTCTTAGTACTATGGTGTGGTGTGGCCACACTATTAATTACGAGGCAGAGGGTGTCCGGAAATCCTGCTCATCGCCTACACCTCACTTAGTTATAAACCGCAACCTCACACTCTCTTCCACCGCCCGCCGCACTGCAGAACACCCCGACCGGAAATGGAGTTTGTTAAAGAAAACCTCAGGCTGCTTCAGGCTGTCTCTTCAATTCTTTTTGTATTGATCATTTACTATTCTTCTAAAAAGGTACATGGCTACTCCCCGGCTAGTCATGCAAAGTCCATACTAACCATGACCAGAAGAGCAATGCACCTCTAGTGGGCGTTGAGCCTGGGATCCTTGGATATCTTAAAGCGCCCTACCGTTGGAAGCAAGATCCGATGAGCCTTTTGAAAGAGGGTGCTGAAAAGGTATCGTTAAAACTTTAGCTAAAGGAGCAAGCAAGAATGAACTGATAAATATAGTACGGAAAATACGGCAAAGCCTTTAGAATCACGACTCCCTCTAGAGACATGATAGTTTTTTCCAATCAGGAGGTACTCGAGGAGCTGAAAAACTTACCAGCGAGCGTAGCTACTTTTCGTCCAGCTGGGGACACGGTTAGTTTTATGCTTGATCTGAAAAAGGTTTATTGTGGGTACCTGTGCCACTAACGATGATATAGATGATTAGGAGTGAATATAATTTCCATGAGGGGATGGTTCAGGATGCATACCATGTGGACTTGATGCGGAAAAATATGACCCAGAAGCTGTCAAGTTTGCTTCCTGATGTTGTTAGTGAGGTTACCGATGCGTTTGAGGAGTTGACGGATGTTAAGAATGGTGAGCTGCTAATTACAATCGGTACTCTTAAGGGGTTAGAAGCTCTGCTGTAGCTAATATTATGGGTAGAGTGGACCAATGTCAATATATTGGACATATCGGTTGGTGTGATATCTAGGTATTTCGGAATCCACCGGAGGGTTTGTAAGTCCGCGGGAAAACCAGTGACTAACCTTATGGTATTAATAGAGTAACGAGCAGGATATTTGGTATGCAAGACTACCCACTTTCATTGAATCAAGTGCACTAACTTTTCCAGTTGGGCTCCCCACCTGCCGAAATCAGGAGTACCTCAACCATATGATCCAGTTCTCACTTAACGTCATGAAGAGTGCAACAGTCATAGATGTCCTCCCTTGGTTTCTGCGATGGTAATTCTCCGAGTCTTGAGGACACCCTCCCGCGCAATTGGTGATTTGGCAACATAGGGTCCTAGATTGCTGACCGGGGTTGGGGGATTTAGGATTGTTGCTAGTTTTTTTCTGAAAAAGAAGGATTCCCAAGACATTATGGTAAAGCATATCGGGGGACTATTCGAGACTCGCCAAAGGACGAAAACGCCCCACACAAGCTCCACAACAACTACGGTAAGTAGACAGAGCCTGCCCCCCCCTCCAAACTATGAAATAATCATAGTGACACAAAATTTAGTCTGATGCGATTCAATGGATTCTTGATGCTGCGCCTCCGGGGACCCCAACGTTGAAGTTGGTTCAGAGATTAATGCTTTTTAACTTTGCATCTGTTCACACTTCCTCAATAGTAAGTCTTTCTCCGTTCTTATTTCGCGGGCGGTCTTGATAAAATCTAGAGGACTAAACAAGCAGAATAACTTTAGACACTAGCCCACGCTTTATATGATCTCGCCGCAAACCCCGAATTCCAAGACCCTCTTTGTATAGAGATAGAGGAGGCATTAAGGACCGAGGGTGGCTGGACCAAGCAAGCTCTCACAAAGATGAAGAAACTTGATAGTATCCTTCGCGAGTCTTCGCGCATGAACGGAGTTAACATAAGTATTTAAATATTTCTTTTTTTTTAACCTCGTGAGATATAATAGAATTTTAACGTATTCCCTCTAGTCACTGTGGTCCGTAAAATTATAACCTCCCACACATTCATCGATGGCACATATGTCCCGAAGGGGGTGTGGGTATGCGCACCTGCGGCCACTTTACACCTCTCACCCGAACTCTACGAAAACCCAGAAATATTCGACGGCTTCAGATTCTATAGAATGCGCCAACTAGAAGGGAATGCGCACAATTACCAGATGGCTAGCCCCTCTTTGGACTACTTGCCTTTTGGGATTGGAAATTTTTCCTGCCCTGGCAGGTTTTTCGCCACTAATGAGTTGAAGATTGCCGTGGCGTATATCTTATGCAACTACCAGTTAAGGCTCAATGGAGGAGTCTGTGGTAAGAAGCCGCCGAATGTTTTCTCTGGTATTGTCTGCATGCCGAATCCGACTGAGGGAATTGAGTTGAAAGAGAGGCAAGACAGGGAGAAGTCAGTCTTGTTTCCTGGTCATGTGACTTCTTGTAGCCTCTAGTATTGAGGGGATTCATGGGAGGTGGCGGCTTAGTCTCTTCAATCTTGATAACTATTATTATTATTATATCATGTCACTGTGCTTGTGAAGCCATAGGGCTGTGGAATGTTAAGTACAAAGAGTAGCTAAGACTTATTCAAGTTACAAGTCTGTCGAAGAATCCATCCCATAATGGTCTCCGGGAGTCTTGCGCCATCACTACTGTTACCCCATGTTATGACCTCCGACATTTCCTCACGCTTATCACTTCATATTCCCCACATCCTGTCGGCCCCTATCTCACCTGCCCTCAATGGTGATAAAACCAAGAAATAACAGATTTCCCGCCCTCTGCATTGAGCGTCTCAAGTGTTTTTGTATCGTCACACAAACGCTATAAGAGGTTGTGATAAAAGAGAAGGAAGGGCAGAAAACTGCTATTTTCAGCCGATACCAGATGCCCACCATTGGTTAATTTCTGCCCAAAAGTTGCAAAGTAACCCTGCGAAATTAATATATATCATATAGGGACAGTAAAGGTGTTATAGGAAAGGACGGGCCCCGACCCTGAATAAGCAGGAGCCAATAAAGTGATAGGGGATTCTTTAGCTAAGCTCCTCTAGTTAAGCTGGCTCCCCCTGGGGTGGTTGAGAAGTTTTCGTGCCCTCATTCAAAGACCAAGATGGTTCGCCATTACCTCTGTCGGAAATAGCTTCCTAATGTGGTGCTGTGTAGCGAGACCTCAGATAGAGTTTCGGAGGTGCTAGACTCCCGAATAGACCTCCGGTCTATAGTGGATATATAACAACCACCAGTAGGCCATGGGGCGAGATAGTAAACATAAGAAATACACACGCGTTCTATCTATCTAAGCATCCTTCTCTCTATCTCTATATTTCAACAACCTCGGATGTGGAAATATTACCGGCAGTTTCCCACTGAAAGTAACAGGTAGCGTCGGCATGAATTCCTTCTTGGTCTTGTTTGGCTTTTGCGTAGGTCTTAGCTACCTTCTTTTTGTGGTATGATATTATACCATTTTTTTGATGGCCTTTCTCACCCGCATCCCCCACCACTCACCGGATGATAGGGTTCTAACAGTAAGTCTACATAGTGTACGATGTCATACGGTACAGCACCGTACATCCAATACGATGACTTACTGCAAGCTTACCAGATGCCGTTGGCTAGGCTAGTGTAAAAAAAATACTCTAGGCTTCAATGGAGATGTAGGAGAATGGGGGGGGAGGGGGTTAAACATGGAGTACAGGGAAGGGGAGGGGGGACCCAATAGAGGTTTTTGAAAACACAATTAGCTTCTGACATTGCGGGTAAGAATATCGGGGGTTTAGTCTGGCCCTTCTTCAATAACACCCTTCTCCACACTGTCCGCCTCATATGCTATCATACCAGAGCCACATCTTTAGGTCTCTCTTTGTCTAATTATCCCCTAATCTCAGGGGGCTAGCCGCCTAAAACTCTCTTGCTATAAAGAAGCGTAATTAACAAGCACTTTATACGACATGAGCTCTGGGCCTCTGGCAAAAGGCACCCTTACTGGAGATAAGATTTATAGTACTGTATAAGATAGTGTTTCCAGACGTTGTAGCAAACTGCTAGAATAGTGTTCGCAGAGTAGAATAGAACAACCCTAACGGACATCGCATGGCAACCCATATCTCCACAATTGAATGGGTATATTAAACTCCGCCAAAGGCATTAGGAATGTAAGATATATTTTTTTAAGCTGAATAATGTGCATATCTAGATCCTTGCATGGCGTTTGGGAGGTCTTGGAGCGGATGAGGATAGGATAGGGGTTGTAGAACTTTGATTTACACATAACCGTGTTGGTCCCTAATATAATCATGAATCCTCACTCGTGATATTTTCTCAATCGAAAAGCACCCTCCTTGCACGGGAAAACATACTGCATCATGCACTAACGCATGGTCAGTAGGCTAACCACATAAAATAACGGTTTTACATTACCTAGTTTTTAGCTGAACGTTAGATATAAGTTACCCAGCACAATAGCCCGGAAACAGATAGCATTTTTCTCATTTGAATAGAACTGAGCGAAGCTATGAAATATACCACTGTTTCTGTTGTGTAGGATAACTCCTACCCTCCAGAGTCCCTAAAATTTGGCCACATCTGGCAGTGTGATACCAACTTGGCTTCTAGCCGCTGGTGAGCAAACTGACTAAGCTACCTGTTGCGCACGACTTCGGCTCTACCGGACAAGTAGTACGTACATCTATCGCTTTATTTTGCCCTGTCCTTTGCATTTCCACATATTCATATCCATAATGAGGAATTGGAAAAAGGAGAGATTTTGCAACAAGGAATCCACTTGACCGGGGATTGTAATCAAGATAAATGATGCGAATTAAGAAATGAAATAGCCCCCCGGGCGCTATACACTAAACACAAGGAATGGAGACTCGTGAGCCTTCATTCGTAAACGTTAGCAGAGATGCGTAGCCTTCGGAGGGGTATTCCTGCATACATGTAGGATGTCCGCCGATGGAAGCGGCAGAGAGGTTTCTAAACCATGTGGTAAGACCGATGCAAAGGACGTACAGGAGAAAGGGTGGTGATGGTGGTGACTGCAACAGGGTATGCTAAGCTCTTTGGTGGGGAAGGCTAGTGCTGGAAAAGGAGGAATCCCATGCGACTCGAACATAATCAATTGATTGCCCTAGGGATCTACCTCAGCTTAGGTCTTTCACGGTAGATGGGGCCGCTGCGCATCTACGCTTCCCACAGACACCCAGGCTTGTAATAACTTCACTACTCCTTCATGTCCCTTCTCAGTAGCATAAGAGAGTGGTATACCGCCGTGTTTATCTGACCTGTTGGGATCGACACCTCCTTGATCTAATAGTAGCTGCACTACTCCTTCATGTCCCTCGGCAGCAGCACACCCGAGTGGTGTATGACCATACGCGTCAGTGCAATTGGGGCCGACGTCTTCCCGCCCCAGAAGTAGCTTGACCACTCCTTCATGCCCAAGGATAGCAGCACACCCGAGCGGTGTTCGATCATGCTTATCCGGGAGGTTGGGGTCAGCATCTTCCCGCCCCAGCAGTAGCTTTGCCACTCCTTCGTATCCCTCAATAGCAGCCCACCTAAGAGGTGTTTGATCATACTTATTCGGGCAATTGGGGTCTACATCTTCCCGCTCCAGCAGTAGCTTGACCACTTCTTCATGTCCGAAGACAGCAGCCCACCCGAGCGGTGTTCGATCGTGCTTATCAGCGCAATTGGGGTCGATACCTTCCTGTCCTAGTAGTAGTTTCGTCGCTCCTATGTGCCCGCTCCTCGACACCCACGTGAGCGGGGTACTACCCGTGCAATCTTGTTGGTTGATCTTGCAACCTTCAGCATTTATAATTGCAGTCACAAACTCAACGATCCCGAAGAACGACGCCCCATGCAGTCCAGAGAAGCACGAATCAGTACCGATATCTTCGGCATAACTAGAATGTACGACCTGCTGTAAAAGTGATACGGCGGCCACGTGGTCTTCGTACTGGCCCAAGAGCTCTAGCGCAAGCGTCCTTGCATGATCTGAGAGCTCCTTTCCCGCGTGTGTTCCCCAGTGTCTCGAAGAATATTTGAGGAATGGCATGATTTGATGGTCTGGGGGGGAGTGTGATTCGAGGTTCTTGACTTGTTGTGAATTTAGATAGGTTAAGCATGTTTCTGCAAGTATCGGGTGAGGTTTGTTGAAGAGGCCTGGCTGACTACAAAGATACTCTTGGACGGTATGGTGGATTAACCGCACAGTTGAAGCTTCCTTATCGACCGTGATTAAGCCTTGACAGCAGTGTAGCAAAGTATCTATCGAAGGAATATTTTCGGGATCGAAATCCGTTGCTCCTATATCCACTGCCAGCGCATGGCACAGTTCATCCACCAGTAATGGTCGTTCCGAATGGCAAACCCATGTGAGAATGGTCATCGCAAGCCTTGCCTTCTCTTCGCCCTGGGAGTTTATCCTCTCCAGTGTCACACCATATGCATCCCCTAACCCTGCACCATGTTTTATTGACTCGAGCACTTTATTCCGACGAGCAATGGTGGTCTCTCGCAGGACTGCCTTGATATGGAGAGAAGCGAGTAGGAATCTAGATTCAAATATGTCAGCCACTAACTTAGGGTGGCTTTTCCCTTCTACTCCTTTCTAAATTTTACATACGTTTCCGAGTTCATTCCTGGAATGCTCTCCATAATCTCGGCTTCCAATGCGCTACTCATTATCTCGGGGGTAGTGTCATTCCTAAGTTTATCGCGCAGATATCTAGCGACTCCATCTTCCGTAGGCTGTGTCGATATAAAAGTTGCCGCTCCACCTAATCTCTTCTCCACCTCACTCCGCACCTGTGGTCTTCCGGTCATAAATATTCGAGTATTCGGCGATCCCTGTAGAATCTGTCGCAGTGATTCAAGAACCACCATTCGATTCTCCGGCACACATTCGTCAAGTGCGTCAATACATATAAACGTGTGCTTGGTAGCCGTGATGGCTTGGAGCATCTTCAAAATTCCTGATACTTGTAGCCCCCTACCCCCAATACCCTTTCTCTGCTTTTGAAACCCCTGCACTACCGCTTCGGGAATTCTTTCCAGTCCGCTGACAAGTTGTCTCAGAAGGGAGCATATTCACTGGTGACTGCTCATTCCGCGCAGCAAAGTCGAAGTAAAAACACATAACGGCAGTATCTTCCTTCCCGGCCTCATCGCATAACTTGTCTATCACTAGCGAACTATTATCGTAACCTATTAGCGATACCATTTTTTGATTTCCGGCAATAATACAGTCTTTCTCTCTTACCTAATGTAGCTCTTTCCCACTCCTGGATTGCCATCGCAGAATAAGGTAGCATGACTAGATTCATCTTCCCTGCTGGCATTATGCCAGCGTCTGAATTCTCTGGTTTCCAGCAGCCAGCCTCCTATACCATCCACCCGCTCGGCTCCGATGTCTCGATGGCGTACCCATGGTTCCGACGGAGACAGCCATGCCAGTATTTTAGACTCATCATTGTGGGCAGTGTAGTTAAAGCTATTTGCGATATTAATAGAGTTATTGTTATTGCTGAAATGTTGCGACATTTTTCGATTTTCACCGCTTCGAGATTGAGAGCAAGGTGTCGATTAACTTAGGATCCGTTAACGCAATTACGGTACCTGGGACCAAAGAAAAGGGGGGTTAATTTTTTAAAGCCTTGCACCGAAGCTATCCGTTCACTGACCAATCACTGGATCCGAGATTCGTTACACAAAAGTTCGAGTACTCGAGTACTAACTTTAACTGTCTCAGGAACACACATTAGGTTGAGAAAACCTTTTCAAATACCATGCATTTTTGTGCATACCTTTCGGATACCATCCTTGGCCGAGACATACCATCCTAAAGGTTTCACATTACAACAAAAAGCAAACCATTTCCAGAGTGTCAGCAGCTTCTTTAATTTTTAAATAACCCAAATAATTTTTGAAAAATTGAAAAAATTAAAAGAAAATGACCAAAAGCCTCTATTTATTTTTCAATTTTTTCCACAATTTTTAACAATAAGCTGAGACCTAGGGTGAGGTTTTTAGTGATTTTCTTAGAATTCTTGGCATAGATTACTACCCAAAACACACTACTTTTAAGTCAGGATAGATTCACCCACAGAAATCATTTCTAGCTGTAAGAAAAATTAAAAATATAACTATCAATTAAGTTTATTTTCCCTGTTTTCAGCTAATTTTTTGAATTTTTCTTCACCATTTTATGATGGGTCAAATATGAAGTAATTCTTTGCAAAGGTTTCACTTTTTCGATGGCACATTTTCCGGGCGATGGTATCCGAAAGGTTTGCCGCTAAGTGCATGGTATTTAAAAGGTTTACCCCATTAGGTTCGCATAGCATCAGCCCTATGTTGAACCATATCTATAGTACTTCATGCCTTTTGTTTGATACACTCCAAAGCAGTAGGGGTTTTCAAAGTTAAAAACGTAAGTTGTAGTAAAATGGTAAATACTCGGACATCCATTAGTGCGCATTAGTGTACATATTTCTTGCAGCCAATTGTATCATGGTTTTATAAATACATATTTGAAACACCATTAAGAACAAGTTTACTAGTATCTAAAGTAAAATAATAAATTTCATCCATCTCATTTCTGCTCCCTATCCCCTCTCCGATTATTTCACTCATCAATCCAAAAGCTAATTCTCCTTGCTTGTAGAATAACTGGCCAATCTCAGCAGCAGTGGCTGTGGTTGCAGATCTCTTTTGGGCTTCACATGAGATACTACTCGGCAATAGGAGTTGCAAAATTGCATCAATACTTTGTGAATCTTGTAGGAGCAACTAATTATTGAGTGAGCCAAATATCTTGAAGAAGTTGGCTGAGTAGAGCTTTTTGTGAAAAATGAGACATTCTTGTAGGATTGGTTTGGTGGTTTGCTGACTTTTCACAGATTCATTTTATTACTAAAACTACGGAACAAGTAAACACCATACACGTTATCAGTTACCAACCTCCAGACCTCGGTATCGATACCCTGTAATAGTATCAGAATCATATAGTATGTACATTGTATTTTAACCACTTTTGTGCTTGCCAAGCTTACCATACGTGCTTTAGTCTACTAGGTAACAGAATTATTCTTAACTTTGAAAACCCCTAGTAGATATTTGAGAAACTAACACCCACAGTACCCTTCAAAACTCTTTTTAATATCTGCCCGTGGAGCATAGATTTTTATTCGAAAACTATGTCCTACCCCAGCCCATATCTTGAAGCTGCTGCCCAAGCAGGCTCCAAGCAAATTTGTTCGTCATGGGGAAGCTTAATACAGGACCACACTTTTTGGTTGGATATCAATAATGAGAGATCATAGGGTTATTGG
This sequence comes from Tuber borchii, assembly GCA_003070745.1. Taxonomy (NCBI): domain Eukaryota; kingdom Fungi; phylum Ascomycota; class Pezizomycetes; order Pezizales; family Tuberaceae; genus Tuber; species Tuber borchii. Next base: position 64,210 of record NESQ01000154.1, on the reverse strand, counting down.
GGAACTACAAGCATTTGCAGGGTACCGGTATTCTTTTTTGGCAGTGAGGACTTAGGAAGTGAAAGGGGTTGCGGGGAACATAATGTCATATCAGCAGGGGCGGTACCGTAGTAGGGCTGAAATGAAGCCTGATCCGCTAAGGGTCCTCTGTAACCCCGGAAAGCTTATGATATCATAATCAGTCAGCCTTTCACAGCGCTAGCAACGGCCCGGCAAGGGCAACCACCATTCCAGTTCCCGTATGATACAACATCAACAGCGACAACCGCGCTACTTCCCTCCTCCCACGGTTGTGGCTTCTCTTGAATCTCCGACCCGGGCACCTACTGCAGTTTCAGCAGCGCAAAATTAACCTCTGCACTCCTATTCAATCCCTCCAAGGCCCTCTAGTGCTCATTTCTCCACCTCACTACCTCCTCGCCATCCACTCCACCCCCATTAGACACCGCCGGTGCATTCGTAGGTGAATGCAGTCTCTGCTCCAAATCAAGCACTCTCCTCTCCATCCTCTGCAAGCGACCGACTGCCCCGGTTCCGTACCCTCCGCAACTCGCCCTCCTCGCCTCTTCTTCTCCTCCCAATCCTACCCCTAGCTGTACCCGAAAACCGTCTGGAAAGGGGCCGTCCCGCGCAAGATGGCACTGGCGAGCGTCGCGCAATCTTAACCTTCGCGTAGAATATCGTTCCGAGAAAGGCTAAAGTCGTCGGTGACGGCCACAAGAGACCCGTAACACCGGGTAACATACGCCCTCCTGCACCCGGAAAGGGCGAGGGCAGCCTTGCGTGGAAGTACCCGATGGTGACCTTCAACCTCAGCATAAAGTTCGCACACACATACAGCGAGACCCTCGGCTAGCCGGTGATCACAAAGGTTGGAAGGAGATTCTACGTACCGCTGCCTCGCACTACCCTACTGCGCCCAATCGGGGTGAAGGGACGGAGGAACTGAGGAAGTTGCCGATACCGGAGCACATTCTTGAAAGGATCTCACTCAAGGAGGGTGGGAAGGAGGGCTAGATGGATGAATAGCGGAAGTTAGGCTTTTTGGGCTTAGGGGATTTATGCGTGCTTGGAGGCTCTACGGGCAGGTAGGGTGGACCGAGAGTATTGGTGGAGAAGCGTAGCAAAGCGAATTGGACCGCCGGAAAAGGTGCAGGGTGTTATAGGGTAGCGCCAAGGCTGCATCGCAGAGATTAGGTAGCGCTCGGGAGTGGAGGCCGAGAAGCTTGTTAGTGAGATGGATTGGGAGGGGGCACCCTTGGATTTGAGGGTTGGTAAAGGGTGGAGTCGGTGGGAGTAATGTATTTGTATTGCTAATTTACCGGCGGAGGACGGGGAGGGCGGAGAAGAGGAATATAGTAGGGATAGTGGCACAGTATTTGAACTCTTGTTTCTAAATCATTAGATAGGCTTCAAACACCTGGGGCTGCTGAAAAACCTTTATGCAAGCTTTTCCCCCAAGTTCGGAAGAACTTCCGTGCGCGGAATTCCTTTTTCGCTATACATATCTTGAAGATCGCCTATAAACTTGGCACTCGAGGAATGCTCTTTCGACCCTCTAATGTTGGTACATTCGTTAGGGTATTTAGCTTTTGCTTATTTTTATTTTTTGCATTGTGAAAACATCACGGGTGAGGATCTGTGACTGCGCTATTAACTAACAAGATCATATGCATTGATCCGAGAGAGAATAATATGGGTGGTATCACTGCATGCGCATCGCCCAGGCTATGCGCACTATAATCTCGTCCCAGCCATCGCAAGAGCTAGCCATACATCCGTTCTCTATATTTTAATAGCAGGTCTGCGGAACTTGGGAATGCTCTTACCACCGAGGCATGCTATTATATCATACTATATCATACGGGAAAGGGGAGTGCAGTCTAGACAGGGTTCTTTGGTATTCGGGTTTATGCACTCCCTGGATAGGAGGTTTTTTACCCCTGTCTGAATACCCTAGGGGGAGTTTAGCCCAATTGAGTCACAAGTGATAATTTACGTCTTTTACCACATCCTACTCTAGTCCACGACTGATTAAACTAGGAGAAACTACTTTGATTTTAGTCTATCCACCTTTCTTGTGCAAATAAAGTAATCGCTCCTCATAGTATATCATATCTCGCGGTACGGTGTCTGGAAAAAACAGAAAAAATATTTCCTATCCAACACAAATTCCTGAAGATAAAAGTATGTGTTCCGATTTTTGTAGATATACCCAGTATAATTAACTCTTAAAAAACTACCTCGCATTCAATACCAATGGGGACCACGAGATGATGGGGAATAATGTCGTCCTGAAATCAAAATTTGTAGAGTCCATTATCATGTTCACGGTGGGCCCGGGGACGCCTACGCTAGACACTCGGGTATCAGAGAGAGAAGTGTATACGGGATTTATCTATCTGTCCATCTATCCATCTATCGCTAGCAAGAGAACGAAACAAGAAGATGAAGGCAAAAGGAGGAATTAGAAAAGTGGGAGATTTTATAACAAGGAATCTATTGGGCCGAGGAATTGTAATCAAGCTAAATGATGCAAGTTAACATATGAAATGGTCACCCGGCACTGTACACGAAATATAGGAAACGTGAACTCGTGAGCCTTTGCTCGAAGACGCTAGCAAATATCCGTGGGTTTCTGAGGGTAGGCTTACATACATGTGGGATATCCGCCAACGATGGCGGCGCAAAGCTTCTGGATCATGTTGTAGGGCTGATGCAGAGGGTATGGAAGGGAAGTGAAGATGGTAGTAGCTGCAACAGCGCAGACTAGGCTATCGGGGGGTGAAGGAGGCTGGTGCTAGGGAAGGAGGAATTCCGCTTGATTTGAGCGTAATCGGTTGACAACCCCAGGACTGTAAGTTACCTCAGAGGCTCAGCTTAGGTCCTTCACGGCAAATGGAGCCGCTGCGCATCTGCCCTTCCCACAGAGTTCCAGGCTGGTAATAGCTTCGCTACTCCCCCATATCCTCTCCAAGTAGGAAAAGAGAGTGACGTGCTGTCGTATATATCTGGCCTGTTGGGGTCGACACCTTGTTGTTGCAATAGGCTGACCACTCCTTCATGCCCCTTGGCAGCAGCGCATTCGAGTGGGGTTCGATCATTCTCATCTGAGCGATTAGGGTCAACATCATCCCGTTCCACTAGCAGCCTGACCACCGCTTCATGTCCACTGAGAGCAGCCCACCCGAGTGGTGTTCGGCCGCCCGCATCTGGGCGATCGGGGTCGACATCTTCCTGCTCTAGCAATAGCTTGACGAGCCCTTCATGTCCGCTGAGAGCAGCCAGCCCGAGTGGTGTTATCCCATCCTCATCCGGTCGATTGGGGTCGACATCTTCTCGTCCCAGCAGTGCCTTGGCCGCTCTTTCACGTCCGTTGATAGCAGCCCACCCGAGCGGCGTATGACCACACATATCGGCAAAATTGGGGTCGACATCTTTCCGCCCCAGCAGTAATATAACCACTCCTTGATGCCCGAGGGTAGCAGCACACCCGAGTGGCGTTTTCCCATACTCGTTCATGTGGTTGGGGTCGGCATCTTCGCGTTCCAGGAATAGCTTGACTACCTCTTCATGTCCGTTGGTAACAGCCCACCCGAGTGGTATTTGGCCATACTTATCCGGGCGATTGGAGCTAACATCTTCCCGTTCTAACAGCAGCTTAACGACTCTTCCACATCCGTGGACAGCAGCACGCCCCAGTGGTGTTCGATCATCCACGTCTGAGCGATTAGGGTCGACGTTTTCTCGTGCCAGTAGTAGCTTGACCACTCTCTCATGTCCTCTCTCAGCGGCCCATCCGAGTGGTGTTATCGCACGCTGATCCGGCCAATTAGGGTCAACATCTTCTCGTCCGAGCAGTGCGATGACTGCCCCTTCGTGTCCGTAGAGAGCAGCCAACCCGAGCGGTGTTCGGCCCCTATTATCTGGGCGATTGGAGTCGACATCTCCCCGTTCGAGCAATAACTTGACCACTTCTCCGTGTCCGTTGGCAGCAGCACATCCGAGTGGTGTTTGATCATCCATATCTGGGTGATTGGGGTTAACATCTTCCCGTCTTAGCAGTAGCTTAACCACTTCTTCATGTCCCTCGACAGCAGCACATCCGAGCGGTGTTCGATCATTCTCATCTTGGCGATTGGGGTCGACATCTTCCCGTCCCAGCAGCAGCTTGACCATCCCTTCATGTCCCTCGACAGCAGCACACCTGAGTGGTGTTTGACCATACTTATCAGGGTGATTGGGGTCAACATCTTCCCGTCCTAGCAGTAGCTTAACTACCCCTTCATGTCCCTTCATAGCTGCCCACCCGAGGGGTGTTCGATCATGCATATCTGGGCGATTGGGGTCGACATCTTCTCGTCCTAGCAGTAGCTTAACCACTCCTTCATGCCCCTCGAAAGCAGCACATCCGAGTGGTGTTCGATCATTTTCATCTAGGCGATTGGGGTCAACATCTTCCCGTCCCAGCAGCAGCTTGACCACCCCTTCATGTCCCTCGACAGCAGCACACCTGAGTGGTGTTTGATCATACTTATCAGGGCGATTGGGGTCGACATCTTCCCGTTCCAGAAGTAGCTTGACCACTCCTTCATGTCCCTCGCCAGCAGCACACCTGAGCGGTGTTTCATCAAAATCATCATCAGGGCGATTGGGGTCAACATCTTCCCGGCCCAGCAGCAGCTTGACCACCCCTCCATGTCCCTTGGTAGCAGCACACCCGAGTGGTGTTTGATCATACATAGTAAGGTGATTGGGGTCGACATCCTCCCGTCCCAGCAGTAGCCTGACCACTCCTTCATGTCCATTCTCTGACGCCCACCCAAGTGGCGTACCACCGATGCTATCTTGTTGGTCGATCTCGCAACCTCCAGCATCTATAATTGTAGTCACAAGTTCAACAATCCCGAAGAACGATGCGCCATGCAGTCCAGAAAAGCGCGAATCAGTACCGATATCTGCGTAACTGGGATTCACAACCTGCTTTAAAAGTGATATGGCCGCCACATGGTCTTTGTACTGGCCCAAAAGCTCCAGCGCAAGGGTCCTTGCATGATCTGAGAGCTCCATCCTCGCATGTGTCCCCCAGTATCTCGAGGAATATTTGAGGAATGGCATCATTTGATGGTCTGGTAGAGAATGAGATTCGAGGCTCTTAACCTGTCGTGAGTTTAGATAAGTCAAGCATGTTTCCGCAAGTATCGAGTGAGGCTTTTTGAAGAGGCCTGGGCGACTAGAGAGATACTCTTGGACAGTATGGTGGATTAGCCGCACAGTCGAGGCTTCCTTATCGACCGTGATTAAGCCTTGACAGCAGTGTAGCAAAGTATCTATTGAAGGGATATTTTCGGGATCGAAATCCGTTGCTCCCACATCCACTGCTAGCGCATGGCACAGCTCATCTACCTCTAACGGCCGTTCCGAATGACAGACCCATGTGAGAGTAGCTATCGCAAGCTCGGCCTTCTCCTCATCCTGAGCGTTTATCCGCTCCAGTGTCAGACCATATGCATCCCCTAACCCTGCTCCATCTCTTATTGACTCGAGTGCTTTCTTCCGCCGAGCAATGGTGGTCCCTTGCAGGATTCTCTTGACGTGAAGAGAAGCGAGCAGGAATCTAGATTCAAATATGTCAGCCACTAACTCAGGGTAGCTTTTCCCTTCAACTCGTTTCTACATACGATTCCGAGTTCATTCCTGGAACGCTCTTCATAATCTCGGCCTCCAATGCGCTACTCATTATCTCCGGGGTAGTGTCATTCCTGAGTTTAGCGCGCAGGTATCTAACTATTCCATCTTCTGTAGGCTGTATCGATATAAAATTTGTCGCTCCACCTAATCTCTTCTCCACCTCACTCCGCACCTGTGGTCTTCCGGTCATAAATATGCGAGTATTCGGTGATCCCTGCAGAATCTGTCGCAGTGATTCAAGAACTATCATTCGATGTTCCGGCACGCATTCGTCAAGTGCATCTACGCATATGAACGTGCGCTTTGTAGCCGTGAAGGCTTGGAGCATCTTCAAAATTCCTGATACTTGTAGCCCTCTACCCCCAATACCTCTTTGCTCGAGAAAACCCTGGACTACCGCCTCGGGAATTCCTTCCGGTCCACTAACAAGCTGTTTCAACAGGGAGCCAAGCATATTCACTGGCGATTGCTCATTCCGCGCAGCAAAGTCAAAGTAAAAACACATAACAGCTGTATCTTCCTCCCGAGCCTCATCGCACAGCTTGTCTATAACTAGCGAACTATTACCGTAACCTATCAGCAATACCGGTCTTTGATTCCGGCAATGATACATTCTCTCTTACATGATATAGCTCTTTCCCACTCCTGGATTACCGTCGCAGAATAAGGTCGCATGATTAGCTCCATCCTCCTTACTGGCATTATGCCAGCGTCTGAATTCATTGGTTTCCAACAGCCAGGCTCCTATACCGTCCACCCGCTTGGTTCCGATGCCTCGATGGCGTACCAATGGCTCCAACGGAGACAGCCACGCTAGTATTTTAGACTCGTCATCGGGGGTAGTGTAGTTAAAAGTAGTTGCGATGTTGAAAGAGTTATTGTTATTGCTGAAATGTTGTGACATTTTTTCGATTTTCACCGCTTCGAATGTTGGGAGCGAGGTGTTGGTTAATTGGAGTGCGTTAACGCAATTGCCTAGAGCCGAGAAAAAAGTGGGGTTGATGGTGTTGCCTTTGCTCCGCCGAAGCCACTCGCCAAGTATCCAATCACTGGATCGGAATTTAGTTACACAAACGTTCGAAGACTGACTGTCTCTGGAACACCAGGCGAATTCGCTGGCAGCAGCGCTATTGAACATACAGGTACCGTAAAAACTCGGGTATATCGAACTCGCTTGGACTGGTCGTGCAGCAGTTTTCAGTGCTTTGAATGGCTCAAGAGGGCGTCCAAAGAGGCCCCCTTATGGTATCTAGCTTCGTTCACGAGCTTTCGATCAATCATAGGGTTTGAATTCGCTGTACAACTAGGCTAGGCGAGTTCGTTATAGTCTACCCGAGCTTTCGCGGTAGTACCCTTTTTTTTTTTTTTTATATCATGTATTCATTGTTAAGGTACAAGAACTCGCATGCAGCATTAGCTATGGCGTAAAGAAAACCTTAATCCCAAGAAATGATCCTCCCCGGACGAAGGAAAAAACCATCACCCCAAGTCCCTCTGGTGTGGAACCAACCGCACATCTTGCACATAAGAGAGTAACCCCGCCCACCAACAGAAGGAAACCAAGCAACCAAAGCCAACTTAGCAACCCCCGAAATCAACAGACAGAAACCCTCAAACATGAAAGCAGGAAGCAACAGGAAAACCTTCTCCGTAGACTCCAACAAAATAAAGACCCCTAATGGGCAAATGAGAGTATACCACTAAAGAAAACCACAATAGATAAGGGAAATATATCAAAGTGGGGCCGTTCTGAATAGCTAAAGTAGCAAGCGACAAACTGAAATAAAATCTCAGACCGGACAATTACTTCAGACCAAGGTATTAAAATCGGCCAAGGACTCGGAGCCAGTGCAATACTATGACAGAGCGTAACCGAGGCATGTGACCATGGCATGAGGACGCAAGAGCGAGCGAAGTGACCAGGTTGAGAGGAAGCCAACCTTAGTGAGCGAACTCATAGCTGTAACAGAGCAACTGGACGAAACTGGGAGAAAAGTAAATAGAGGGGTAGACAAAGGTCCAAGGTCCCAGCGGGAATGATAAAACAGATAGCCCTCATGAGCGCAGAGGAGACGTGTTGCCGACTGTAGCTAAGCAAACAACATCGCAAAGCGGGGTCAAGAAGTGAAGCGAGAATGGGAGGTTAACGCGACACGACTCTGAGGAAAGGGCCCTTTAACCGTAAGGGAAAAGGGGGAGGAGGGAGGAGGAAGAGCCGTGAGCCCCTAGGCAAAAGAGCCATCAAGGGGGGACAGAGGGGAGAGTGAAGAGTTGACAATGATATCTCTGGTGTTGAGATTTCAATCACCGGAGGTGTAGAGGAGATGGTTCGTGTTTGCAGTAGTACCCCATGCATTTCGTTTGATACACTTCAAAGTAGTAGAAATTTGAGCACTGATGCCGGTAGTGCCGTTCAAACCTCTTTTTAATATCTGCCCGTGAAAGAAGCCATAGATTATTGTTCAAAAAATATGCGCTACTCCAGCATTTCATATCTCAAAGTCACTGGTGCCAGACATGGCCACACTCTTTATTATCAGTGATACGATGCCACAGAGTCATGAGGGAACTGCAAGCCTTTGTAGCGTATCATTTTATTGGTAGTAGGTAGATGTGAAAGCTTACGGCAGAGCCCCTGCGGGGAACACATCAGCATGGGCGGTGGCAAGGTTAGAACGAACCTAGATGTGCTAGGGATGTCACCGCGCCGAGCTCGTGAGGGAATCAGCTGGAGCATTTCATAGCGCTAGCAATAGAGACTTTGCGGTGGGCAACACCCAGCTATTTTACTGTTCTCGGCATGCATGAGCCAAGCCTTGGTACATCCAGACCTTGATTTGACCCCCGGACAAGGGCAGATTCAACGATTTTAACCCTAATAAACTTTGACCTCTTAGAACACAGCCCAATTTACTCAGTTTTGAAGAAAAGAACCTAAGAAGCTTCGATTCCTGAAACTTGAGAAGTATTAGTTCTTAAAGCCCCAGGATCTGCAGAATGGGCCATCTTAACTTTGCGATGCCCAACTTTTAGGTATTATCCCTTGGACGGATAAGACTCTCAAATCCGTTGCATGGCTCGTGCACAGCTTTTACAGAGACTTGATTGGAGGACAGCCAGGCCGTGATTAGGAATTCTTGTGAATAATTTCTCGTCACTAAGAAAAGTGATGTCGCGCAAGTCTTGCAACAAGTTTGAGAGTCTCATCCGTCCAAGGGATACTCGAGTATTTGATTTACTGGCCTGACATCCTTGGTTTGTTTTAATTGCATCCACCGCAAAGTTAAAGCCGCATTTAGCTATTAATTCCCCACTCTTGGCATACATGGATACTGGAGAAATTCACCACAAAGCCTCGAATGGCCCGGCGAACGCAATCACCATTCCAACTACAGCATCAAGAGGAACAAACGCGCTACTTCCCTCCTCCTCCTCCTTCTGTTGCATGGAGTCTGGAGGACCCAACAATTGTGACTGCTCCTGAATCTCTGACCCATAGCACCAACAACGGTTTCAGCAGCACACTCCGCATCCCCATTTAATCCTAGCCAAGAGCCTCCAGCGCCCATTTCCTCGCCCCACTACTTCCCCGCCAACCCACTTCACAACACTGGACACCACCGGTGCATTCGTACGTGAATTTAGTCTCCGCTTCGAATCAAACACTCCCCTCTCTATCCTCTGCAAGCGACCGACCGCCCCGGCTCCGTACCATCTGTAACCCGTCCTCTTCCTCCTCTTCCTCTCCTCCCAATCACACTCCTAGTCGTACTCAAATACCGCCTAGAAAAGAAGAGCCGGCCAGCGCAAGGCGGCAGCAGCGAGCGCTGCGCGCCCTAACCTTCGTTCTGAGGGAAGCCAAAGTCGCTAGTGACGAGCACAATGGATCTGCAGGCGCATGGGTAACATACGTTCCCCTACACCCAGAAAGGGAGAAGACAGTCCCGCATGGAAGTACCCATGGAGGTCTTCGTCTTTAGGAATAATTTCACGCGCACGCACTATAAGGCTCTCGGTCGGCCGGTGGTCACAAAGGCTAGAAGATTCTACGTACCGCTACCTCACAGTACGCTACTGCGCTCAATCGTGGTGAGGAGACGGAGGAACTGAGGAAGGTACCGACACGTTCTTGAAAGGATCTCGCTCAAGGGGGGTGGGGAAGAGGGGCCAAATAGATGGATAACGGAAGCTAAGCTTTTTAAGCTTAGGATGTTTACGCGAGCTAGACTAGCTCTCTAGGCAGGTGGAGTAGACTGAGAGTGTTGCTGCGGCTGCTGTAGCGGGGTGGGTTAGGCCGCCGGGCGGGGTGCGTGGTGCTTTGGGGTGGTCCTAAGGCTGTATCGCGGGGATTAAGTGGCGCTCGGGAGTGGAGGCCGAGAACTTTGAAGGGGGCACTCTTTGATTTCGGGGTTGGTGAAGGGGTGGAGTGGGTGGGAGTAATATACTGCTAATCTACTGGCGGAGGGCGGGGAGGGCGAGGAGGAGGAATCTAGTAGGGATAGCGGCACAATATTTGAACTTTTGTTCTCAAACCACTAGACAGGCCCCAAACACTCAGGACTGTTGAAAAGCTTTTATGCAAGTTTTTTCCCCCGAGTTCGAAAGAACTTTAGTGCGTGGAATTCCTTTTTCGTTATATATATCTTGAAGATCTGCTGGAAACTTGGCACTCGAGGAACACTCTTTCGACCTTAATGTTCGTACATTCATTAGGGCATTCAGCTTTTACTCATTTTATTTTTTTGCATTGTGAAAACATCACGAGTGCGAATCTGTGATTGTGCTATTGACGAACACAATCACCCCCCCATTTCCGAGGACGGCAGCATCCAGCCACTATTCCCGGACACGAATTCACACCGGCGCATTATCCGGGAGAGAGGGGAATGGGGAATATCACAGCTGGCGCATCACCCAGGTTATGTGCACTATGATCTCGTCCTAGCCATCGCAAGAGGTAACCATACATCCGTTTTCTATATTTCAATAGCAGGTCTGCAGAACCTGGGGATACCCTTGCCACCGAGGTGTGCTATTATACGGAAAAGGGAGGATGCAGTCTAGGCAGGGTTTTCCGGTATCCCGGCCCAAGCACCTGCTAGAGTGTCGAAGGAGGGGGCTTGGGTCAATTGAGTTAGAAGCGATATGTCCCCTACCACACCCTATGCAAGACTGCGACCGATTAAACCAAGGGAAACTATGATGCTTCGATTTCAATCTCCAGTATCTACTTTCCTAGTGCAAATAAAGTGATCGTTCTTTACAGTATCTCGCGGTGTCAGTAAAAAAATTTGAAAAGCTATTTTTATTAATCCAACACAAATCTCCGTGAAGACAAAGTTATGTGTTTCGATCTTTGTAGATGCACCCGGTACAATCAGCCCCGAAAAAAACTACCTCCCAATAAACTTCAATGGGGGCCACAAGATGATGCCCGGAATAATGTCGTCTCGAAATCAAAATGTCAAGAGTGGATTGTCATGTTTATGGGGGTCTAGGAACACTTACACTAGGTGCTCGAGTGTTTAAAAAAAAACTATACGATGAAATAAAGTAGCGACTAAAGCAAAACATTCAAACAGTGAGAAAGAGTCCAAAATAAGTTTGGTTTTGGCCAATAAAGGGGTAAGTGAAGGCGCTTTATTACGAATTCGAGACAGATTACAAAGAAAATTCTTATTTCGACGTACGAGTCGCAGGTGAAAAAAGAAAAAAAAAAGGTAATTCGGTAGTTTCCTGGGCGCTGTACGCTAAACACAAGGAGCGGAAGCTCGTGAAGCCTCATTCGTAAACGGTAGCAGAGATTGGTAGGTTTCGGAGGGGTATTCCAGCATACATGTGGGATTTCTGCCGATGGGAACGGTGGAGAACTTTCCGAATCATGTTGTAGGGCTGATGAAAAGGATGCAGAGGCGAAAAGGTGATGATGGTGGCGACTGTGAAAGCGTATTCTAAGCTCTCCGAGGGTGAGGGAAGTTGGTACTGGAAAAAGAAGAATCTCGCGCGACTTGAGCGTAATCAATTGACTGCCCAAGGCTCTACCTCAGCTCAGGTCTCTCGCGGTAGATGAGGTCATTGAGCGTCTGCACTTCCCCCAGACACCCAGGCTTGTAGTAACTTCATTACTCCTGCATGTCCCCTCTTAGTAGCACAAGAGAGCGGTGTACCGCCATATTTATCAGGCCGATTAGGGTCGACACCTCCTTGTTGCAGTAGGAGGGTCACCACTTCTCCATGTCCCCCGGCAGCAGCGCACACAAGGGGTATTCGATCATCCTCATCTGGGTGATTGGGGTCGACATCTTCCCGTCCCAGCAGTAGTTTAACCACTCCTTCATGCCCCGCAGGAGCAGCGCACACGAGTGGTGTTCGATCATTCTCATCAGGGCGATTGGGGTCCACATCTTCCCACCCCAGCAGTAGCTTGGCCACTCCATCATGTCCCTCGGCAGCAGCCCACCCGAGCGGTGTTCGATCATTCTCATCTGGGCGATTTGAGTCAACATCTTCCCGTGCTAGAAGTAGCTGGACCACTCCTTCATGTCCGTTGCCAGCAGCACGCCAGAGTGGCGTTTGATCATACTTATCGGGGCGATTGGGGTCAACATCTTCCCGTCCCAGCAGTAACTTGACTACTCCTTCATGTCCCCCGATGGCAGCACACCAGAGTGGCGTTTGATCATACTTATCAGGGCGATTGGAGTTGACATCTTCCCGCTCCAGCAGTAGCTTAACCACTCCATCATGTCCGTTGCTAGCAGCACACCTGAGTGGTGTTTGATCATCCTCATCTGGGCGATTGGGATCGATATCCTCCCGTCCCAGCAACAGCTTAACCACTCCTTCATGCCCCCCGGCAGCAGCACACCAGAGCGGTGTTTGCTCATTCAAGTCTGGGCGATTGGGGTCAACATCTTCCCGCTCCAGCAGTAGCTTGACCACTCCTTCATTTCCCTCGACGGCAGCCCACCTGATCATACTTATCTAAATAATTGGGATCCACATCTTCCCGCCCTAACAGCAGCTTGACCACTTCTCCATGTCCGAATATAGCAGCCCATCCGAGCGGTGCTCGATCGTGTTTATCTGTACAATTAGGGTTGACACCTTCCCGTCCCAGCAGTAGTTTCGCCGCTCCTACGTGCCCGCTCCTCGCCATCCACGCAAGTGGCGTACTACCCGTGCAATCTTGTTTGTTAATCTCACAACCTTCAGCATTCATAATTGCAGTTACAAGCTCCAGGACCCCGAAGAATGACGCGCCATGCAGTCCAGAGAAGAGCGAATCAGTACCGAGATGTCCGGAATAATTGGTATGCGCAACCTGCTTTAAAAGTGATATAGCGGCTGCGTGGTCTTCGTACTGGCTCAAAAGCTCCAGAGCGAGGGCCCTCGCATGATCTGAGAGCTCCATCCTGGCATGTATTCCCCAGTATCTCGAGGAATATTGGAGGAATGGCATCATTTGATGATCTAGGAGAGAATGCGATTCGAGGTTCTTGACCTGTTTTGTTTGAGTTTAGATAGGTCAAGCATGTTTCTGCAAGTGTCGAGTGAGGTTTACTGAAGAGACCTGGCTGACTACAAAGATATTCTTGGACAGTATAGTTGATTAACCGCACAGTTGAAGCTTCCTTATCAACCGTGATTAAGCCTTGACAGCAGTGCAGCAAAGTATCTATCGAAGGAATATTTTCAAGATCGAAATCCGTTGCTCCTATATCCACTGCCAGTGCATGGCACAGTTCATCCACCAGTAATGGTCGTTCCGAATGGCAAACCCATGTGAGAGTGGCCTTCGCAAGCATGCTCTTTTCCTCGTCCTGGGCCTTGATCCGCTCCAGCGTAACACCATATGCATCCCCTAACCCTGCACCATGTTTTATTGACTCGAGTGCTTTCTTCCGCCGAGCAATGGTGGTCCCTCGCAGGATTGTCTTGATATGAAGAGAAGCAAGTAAGAATCTAGACTCAAATGTCAGCTATTAGCTCAGTGTAGCTTTTCCTTTACACCCGTTTCTACATACGATTCCGAGTTCATTCCTGGAATGTTCTTCAAAATCTCGGCCTCCAATGTGTTGCTCATTATTTCTGGGGTAGTATCATTCCTGAGTCTATCGCGCAGATATCTAAGAACCCCATCTTCCGTAGGCTGTATCGATGTAAAAGTTGTCGCTCCACCTAATCTCTTCTCCACCTCACTCCGCACCTGTGGTCTTCCGGTCATAAATAAGCGAGTATTCGGCGATCCCTGCAGAATCTGTCGCAGCGATTCAAGAACTACCATCCGATACTCCGGCACACACTCGTCAAGTGCATCTACACATATAAACGTGCGCTTTGTAGCCGTGATGGTCTGGAACATCTTCAAAATTCCTGAGACTTGTAGTCCTCTACCCCCAATACCTCTTCTCTGCTCCCGGAAACCCTGCACTACCGCTTCGGGAATTTCTTCTGGTCCGCCCACAAGCTGTCTCAGCAGGGAGCCGAGCATATTTACCGGCGACTGCTCATTCCGGGCGGCAAAGTCGAAGTAAAGACACATGACAGCAGTATCTCCCTTCCCGGCCTCATCGCACAACTTGTCTATAACTAGCGAACTATTATCGTAACCTATCAGTAATACCATTCTTTGATTTCCGGCAAATGACACATTCTCTCTTACCTGATATAGCTCTTTCCCACTCCTGGATTGCCATCGCAGAATAAGATCGTATGATTAGATTCGTCCTTCCTATTGACATTATGCCAGCGCTTGAATACCCTATTTTCCAGGAGCCAGGCTCCTATACCATCAACCCGCTCGGCTCCGATATCTCGATGGCGTACCCATGGCTCCAATGGAGACAGCCACGCTAGTATTTTGGACTCATCATCGGGAGCAGTGTAGTTAAAGCTATTTGCGATGCTGATAGAGTTACGGTTATTGGTGAAATGTTGTGACATTTTTCGATTTTCACCGCTTCGAATGCCGAGGGCAAGGTGTTTATTCACTTGGAGTGCTTGCGCAATTACCTAGAACCGAAGAAAAGCGGGGTTAGTGGTGAAGCCTTGTGCCAAAGTCACTTACCAGCTGTCCCCATCACCAGATCCGAGATTCGTTACACAAAGGCTCAAGGAAAAACTGGTGGTCACGGGAACACCAGGCAAATTAGCACGCAGCAGCGTTATAAACACTAAACATAAGTAGTACCCCATGCATTTCGTTTGATACATTCCAAGGCAGTAGAAATTAGATGAACTGATACCTGTAGTACCTTTCAAACCCTTTTTCAATATCGACCCGCAAAGCTATAGATTATTATTCGAAAGATATGCGCTACTCCAGAATTTCATATTGAAGTCACTAATGTTAGATTAGAGGCGGCCACACTCTTTATTTAGATTTCAGTGATGCGAGGTCACAGAGATTAGGGAACTACAAGTATTTGCAGCGTATCCTGAGATGGAAGCTTAGGGGCAGAGGCGTTGCGGGGAACACATGTCAGCAATGGCGGTGGTAAGGTTAGAATGAATCCTAATGCGCTAAAGGTGTCAACCCGCAGAGCTCGTGAGGGAATCAGTCGGAGCCTTTCATAATGCCAGCAAAAAAGAGACTTTGCGGTAGGCACATCTAGAGTTATTAGAGTCACGGCGCCCCGGTGCATAATTCAAAGTTCGAAGTTCGAAGTCCTAGGTCTTGGCAGCCATGCCCAAGGCAACGCTTGAGAAAAGCAGGAAATACGCAATGACGCAAACTTCCTTGCTGTGAAGGAGTTTTCTTCCCTCTCAAATATTCGCCAAGAGTTCCAACTTCCAACTTCCAACTTTGATTTTTACGCGGGGCGCCGTGACTCTATTTTACAGATCTTGGCATGCATGCTCCACGCCTTGTCACATCCAGACTTTGGTTTGACTCCCGGAAAAGAACAAATTCAACGATTTTGACCCCAACAAACTTTGACTCCTTAGAACACAACTTAATGCGCCATCTTAACTTTGCGATGTTCAACTTTAGGTACTTGACTTATTGGCTCGAAATCCTTGGCTTGTTTTAACCACATCTACCGCAAAGTCAAAGCTGCATCCAGCTGTGAACTCCTCGTTTTTGGCATACATGGATACTGTAGTGGTCGTACCACTTGGGACAGTCAGCTGTCAGCAAGCAGTGTCCTGTCCCTAAAAAAAGGCTTCTTGTCAGCGTCAGCAGGGTGGTGTCCCAATCATACTACCCTGTCAGCCTTTCATAACCGACTTTTTATGGTGATTTTCTCATTGATTTTGCTTTCTCATATTGGTCTTTTATTGCCCTATATTTAATATGAAAATTCAATTTTTAATAGTCTGTAAATAACCTACAGTCTCTCACAAATGCTATAAACATCCAAATGATAGAGGAGATCAAGGGTACCACTTGTTTCCCCTACCTACAACCTAGAAATTACATTTATAGTATTAGCAGCCTTCGCCTAAACTCACTTAAAGCCCTTATGCCTGGTCCTACCACCAGCCACTTCACGTGGCTGAACTTAGGGATGATGCTTTTCATTATTGATTGGCTTGAAGAATCACCCCACACTTCGCTGTTTCATTTTTCTTGCTGTTGAGTCTTGAGGTATAGTTGTATGGCTCCCGTTATATTGACTGTTACGAAAAATAGAACCACGAAGTCAAAAAAAAAGTCAAAAAACCTTTGTCTCTATACCCTTTTGTGTCAGGAACTCATGTCCCAAATCCCAATACCTAAAGTTTCCTGTCAGCACGAAAGCCTTGTCCCAAGTGGTACGACCACTACAGTACTAGATAAATCCACGGCAAAATCTCGAATAACCCAGCGAAGGCAATCGTCATTCCAACTATGATATCATACAACATCAACAATGACAACCGCCCCCTCCTCCTTCTATCGCATGGAGCTCGGGAGACTCCATAATTATGACTGCTCCTAAATCTCCGACCCTTAGCACCAAAAACGGTTTCAGCAGCATACTGTAACATTAACCTCCGCATCCCCATCGAACCCCCGCGAAGACCCTACGCCCTTTCCCCCGTCCCACTACCTCCCTACCAATCCACTTCACAACACTAGACACCACCGGCACATTCATAGGTTAATGCAGTCTCCGCTTCGAATCAAACACTCCCCTCTCTATCTTCTGCAAGCGACCGGCCACCCTGGATCCGTACCATCCGTAACCTGTCCTCTTTCCCCTCTTCCTCTCCCTCTAATCACACCCCCAGCCGTACTCGAAAACCGCCTGGAAAAGAGCCGGCCATCACAGGATGGCAGCGGCGAACGCCGCGCGCCCTAACCTTCGTTCCGCTAGAAGCCAAAGTGGCCGGTGACAAGCACAATGGACCTACAGGCGCATAGGTAACATAGCCCTCCTGCGCTCGGAAAGGGAGAAGGCAGTCCCGCGAGAAAGCACCCGATGGAGGCCTTCGTCCTCAGGAGGAAGCTCGCGCGCACCAACGATAAGGCCCTCGCCTGGCCGGTGGCCACAAAGATTAGAAGAATATTCTGCGTACCGCTGCCTCGCAATACGCTACTACGCCCAATCGCGGTGAGAGGACGGAGGAACTAAGGAAGGTGCCAACACGGGAGTACATTCTTAAAAGGATCTCCCCCAAGGAGCATGTGAAGGAGGGCAGGATGGATGGGTAGCGGAAGTTAAGGCTCAGGGGGTTTGGGCGTGCCAGGGAGGCTCCCCGGGCAGGTGGGGTGGACCAAGAGTGGGCCGGAGCAGCTGTAGCGAAGTGGATTGGACCGCCGGACAAGGAGCAGGGTGTTATGGGGTGGCTCCAAGGCTGCATCGCAGAGATTAGGTGGCGCTCGGGAGTGGAGGCCGAGACGCCTACCGATGAGATAGATTTAGGGGGAGACCTTTTGATTTGTGGGTTGGCGAAGGGTAGAGTGGGCGGGAGCAATGTACTGGTATTACCGACTTACGTGTGCTCAGGGGGGAGGATGGGTAGGAAGTATCTGGTAGCGGTAGTGGTACAATATTTAAATTTTTGGTTTCTTAATGCCCATACATTTATTAGGGGTAGTAGTTTTGTTTTTGTTTTTCGTATTGTGAAAACATCACGAGTGAGAATTTATGAATGTGCTGGTCGTGGGCACGATGTTATATAAAACCGAAGTTCAATATTTCCCCTTCTCCAAGGAGGGCAGCACCCAGTCACCATGCCCAAGTGCAAATTCGCATGGCCGCATTTTGATTTGGGGGAGAAAAGTCTGGGGAGTATGGTATAATATCACCGCGTGCTACGGGAAAGGGGAGGTGTAGTCAATGCAGGTTTCTTTGGCATTCGGGGTTATACGCTTGCTAGATAGGAGCCTTTGTACCCCCAGCCTGAGTTTTGTAGAAGGGGGCTTAGGTCAATTGAGTTACAAGTGATAAATAATGTCTTTACCACACCCTTATTTAATTTTGTGACTGATTAAACTAGGAGAAACTACTTTGATTTCGATCTATCCCCCTCTTCCAAATAAAGTAATCGCCCCTTAACCCCTGAACGGTCAAGGGCCCCGTATGGGACCGTTAATCCGCTCCGACCAGACTAGGTGGAGATGTCGTAGCTACAATGAACCCTTATGGCTTTCCAGTGAGAGAAATTGTTTTATTACTTTTCATTCTAGATAAGTCTTTTCTTTTACTTCTGTGTTTATTTTACTGACTTTTTCAAATTTTAATTATTGATGTTGCTCGTGTTTTTAGGACTCATTTGGGTTCGTTAGCCGTTGACAGTCTAAGTTAAGGGATAAGTTAGTATCTCGTGGGATTAGTAAAAAATTGAAAAACTATCTCTGCTGATCTAACACAGATCTCTAGAGACAAAAGTTATGTATTCCGACCTTTATAGATGTACTCTATACAATTAACCGCCAATTTTGTCAAGCCAACAGGTACATTGAGAAAACAACTAATATGAGAGATACTGAGAAACCAGAGAGTACATAGAAATCCTGAAACCAAAAACCATTCTAGCAATTCCATCCTTCCATCGCACTTCCTGAATAAGTCCACTGTCGGAGGCATTGGGGGGGAAGTCGCTGCCCTTGTCGGTTGAGATCATTGGCACCGATACCTCCCTAGGTGACAATGAGGGCGCAAAATGAACTCGGAGAGGGTGGGTGGGGAAAACAAAGAACGCGAGCTGTAGCGAGCTTCGAGGTCTCTCGCTGCCAGGGGGGAGAAGGCTTCTATATATGTGAGGGGCTCCCGGGCCCATAGATAGCGAGCTATGGCCTCCGGGTGAGGACGAGACTAGCTATACCTTTGTCCACCACCGCCGAGCGATACTCCGTGCGCTTTACCCAATTGGCAATGGGTTGCTCCAACTTGGCATCTAAAAAGGTACCTCTTATTAAATAAACACCAGTAAGGGCTACGAGATGATGCCAGGAATAATGTTGCCTGGAAATCAAAATATCTAGAGTCGATTATCATATATATAGCGGGTTCGGGAGCGTCTACTCTGGGCACTCTGGTATTGGAAAGAGAGATTTATACGCAATTTATCTATCTGTCCATATATCTATCTATTACTAGCAAGAAAAAGCAACAAGGAAATGAATGCATAAAGAAGAATCAGAAATATGTGAGATTTGTAATAAGGAATCAATTGGGCTGGGGAATTTGAATTAAGACAAATGATGCAAGTTAAGAAATGAAAAAGGCCTCTGGGTACTATGCGCTAAACATAGGGAACAGAAACTCGTGAGTCTTGTAGGCGTTGGTTAAAAAAAATCCGTGGATTTCTGAGGGTATGCTTACGAGCGTGTGGGATTTCCGCCAATGACAGCGGCGGGGAGCTTCCAGATCATGTTGTGAGGCTGATGCGGAGGGCATGGAAGGGAAAAGGTGGAGATAGTGGTGGCTAGCACAGCGTATGCTAGGTTCTCGGGGGGTAAGAGAGGGGGGTTGTGGAAAAGGAGGAATCCCGCGCGATTTGAGCGAGATAAATTGATTGCCCTAGGACTCTGCCTCAGCTTAGGTCTTTCACGGCACATGGACCCGCCGCGTATCTGCACTTTCCACAGACACCCGGGCTTGTAGTAATTTCACTACTCCAGCATGTCCCCTCTGAGTAGCATAAGAGAGCGGTGTACCGCCATATTTATCTGACCTATTGGGGTCGACACCTCCTTGCTCTAGCAGTAGTTCCACCAATCTTTCATGTCCTTCGACAGCAGCACACAGGAGCGGTGTTCGATCGCCATCATCTGGGCGATTGGGGTCAACATCTTCCCGTCCTAGAAGTAGCTTTACCACTCTTTCATGTCCGTTGCCAGCAGCACACCTGAGTGGTGTTC
This sequence comes from Tuber borchii, assembly GCA_003070745.1. Classification (NCBI taxonomy): domain Eukaryota; kingdom Fungi; phylum Ascomycota; class Pezizomycetes; order Pezizales; family Tuberaceae; genus Tuber; species Tuber borchii. Next base: position 44,220 of record NESQ01000154.1, on the reverse strand, counting down.
GATCGCTCTTATCTGGGTGATTGGGGTCGACATCTCCCCGTCCTAGAAGTAGCTTCACCACTCCTTCATGTCCCTCGGCAGCAGCACACCTGAGTGGTGTTCGATCACCATCATCTGGGCGATTAGGGTCGACATCTTCCCGTCCTAGAAGCAGCTTGACCACTCCTTCATGCCCCTTGACAGCAGCGCATCCGAGTGGTGTTCGATCATTCTCATCTTGGCGATTGGGGTCCACATCTTCCCGCTCCAGCAGTAGCTTAACCACTCCTTCATGTCCCTTGATAGCAGCGCATCCGAGTGGCGCTCGATCATTGCCATCTGGGCGATTAGGGTCGACATCTTCCCGTCCTAAAAGCAGCTTGACCACTCCTTCATTTCCCTCGACAGCAGCACATCCGAGCGGTGTTCGATCATTCTCATCTGGACGATTAGGGTCGACATCTTCCCGTCCTAGAAGTAGCTTGACCACTCCTTCATGTCCCTCGACAGTAGCACACCTGAGTGGTGTTTGATCATACTCATCTGCGCGATTGGGATCGACATCTTCCCGTCCTAGCAGTAGCCTAACCACTTCTTCATATCCCTCGACAGCAGCACATCCGAGCGGTGTTCGATCATTTTCATTTTGGCGATTGGGGTCGACATCTTCCCGTCCCAGCAGTAGCTTGACCACCCCTTCATGTCCCCCCATAGCAGCACACCAGAGTGGCGTTTGATCATACTTATCAGGGTAATTGGGGTCGACATCTTCTCGCTCAAGCAGTAGCTTAACTACTCTTTCATATCCCTTGATAGCAGCGCATCTGAGTGGCGCTCGATCATTGCTATCTGGGCGATTAGGGTTGACATCTTCCCGTCCCAGAAGTAGCTTGACTACTCCTTCATGTCCGTTGCCAGCAGCACACCTGAGTGGTGTTTGATCATACTTATCCGGGCAATTGGGGTCCACATCTTCCCGTCCCAGCAGTAGCTTGACCACTCCTTCATGTCCGAGAGCAGCAGCACACCCGAGCGGTGTTTGAACATGTTTATTTGGGCGATTGGGATCGACATCTTTGCGCGCCAGCAGTAGCTTTGCCACTGCTTCAGATCCCTCAATAGCAGCCCCCAAAAGGGGTGTTTGATCATACTTATCCGGGCAATTGGGGTCCAGATCTTCCTGTCCTAGCAGTAGCCTGACCACTTCTTCATGTCCGAAGAGGGCAGCCCACCCAAGTGGTGTTCGGTCGTGCTTATCAGGGCAATTAGGGTCGATACCTTCCTGCCCCAGCAGTAGTTTCGCCGCTTCTACGTGCCCGCTCCTCGCCACCCATGCAAGTGGCGTACTACCCGTGCAATCTTGTTGGTCGATCTCGCAACCTCTAGAATTTATAATTGCAGCCACAAGCTCAACAATCCCGAAGAACGACGCGCCATGCAGTCCAGAGAAGAGCGAATCAGTACCGATATATCCGGCATAATTGGGATGTACAATCTGCTTTAAAAGTGATACGGCGGCCACGTGGCCTTCGTACCGGCCCAAGAGCTCCAGTGCAAGGGTCCTCGCATGGTCTGAGAGCTCCCTCCGCGCATGTGTTCCCCAGTATCTCGAAGAATATTTGAGGAATGGCATGATTTGATGGTCTGGGGGAGAATGACATTCGAGGTTCATGACCTGTTGCGAGTTTAGATAGGTTAAGCAGGTTTCTGCAAGTATCGAGTGATGTTTGCTAAAGAGACTTGGCTGACTGCAAAGATACTCTTGGACGGTATGGTGGATTAACCGCACAGTCGAAGCTTCCTTATCGACCATAACTAAGCCTTGACAGCAGTGTAGCAAAGTATCTATCGAAGGAATATTTTCGTGATCAAAATCCGTTGCTCCTATATCCACTGCCAGCGCATGGCACAACTCATCCACTTGTAATGGCCGTTCCGAATGGCAAACCCATGTAAGAGTGGTCATCGCAAGCTTTACCTTTTCTTCATCCTGAGCATTTATCCGCTCCAGTGTCACACCATATGCATCCCCTAACCCTACACCATGTTTTATTGACTCGAGTGCTTTCTTCCGACGAGCAATGGTGGTCCCCCGCAGTATTGTCTTGATATGGAGAGAAGCGAGTAGGAATCTGGATTCAAAAATGTCAGCCACTAATTTAGAATGGCTTTTCCCTTCCACTCGTTTCCAAATTTTACATACGTTTCCGAGTTCATCCCTGGAATACTCTCCATAATCTCGGCCTCCAATGCGCTACTCATTATCTCGGGGGTAGTGTCATTCCTGAGTTTATCTCGCAGATATCTGACTACTCCATCTTCTGTAGGCCGTATCGATATAAAAGTTGTCGCTCCACCTAATCTCTTCTCCACCTCATTTCGTACCTGTGGTCTTCCGGTCAGAAATAAGCGAGTTTTCGGTGATCCCTGCAGAATCTGTCGCAGTGATTCAAGAACTATCATTCGATGTCCCGGTACACATTCGTCAAGTGCATCTACACATATAAACATGCGCTTTGTAGCCATGATGGTCTGGAACATCTTCAAAATTCCTGAGACCTGTAGCCCTCTACCCCCAATACCTCTTCTCTGCTCCCGGAAACCCTGCACTACCGCTTCGGGAATTCCTTCCGGTCCACTAACAAGCTGTCTCAATAGGGAGCCGAGCATATTCACTGGTGATTGCTCATTCCGCGCAGCAAAGTCGAAGTAAAAACACATAACGGCTGTATCTTCCTCCCCAGCCTCATCGCACAACTTGTCTATAACTAGCGAACTATTATCGTAACCCATCAGCAATACCATTCTTTGATTTCCAGCAATGATACATTCTCTCTTACATGATATAGCTCTTTCCCACTCCTGGATTACCATCGCAGAATAAGGCCGCATGATTACATTCACCCTCCTTACTGGGATTATGCCAGCGTCTGAATTCCCTGGTTTCCAGCAGCCAGGCTCCTATACCATCAACCCGTTCGGCTCCGATATCTCGATGGCGTACCCATGGCTCCAATGGAGACAGCCATGCCAGTATTTTAGACTCATCATCGGGAACAATGTGGTTAAAGCTATTTGCGATGTTGATAGAATTATTGTTATTGCTGAAATGTTGTGACATTTTTCGCCGCTTCGATTGTTGAGAGCAAGGCGTCGATTAACTTAGGATCCGTTAACGCGATTCTTTAGGACTAAGGAGGAGCGAGGTTAATTTTTGAAGCCTTGCGGAAAAACCACCCGTCCCCTGACTAATCACTAGACCCGAGATTCGTTACACAAAAGTTCAAGGAGTGATCGCTTTACGAAGGATCGCCAACCAGATTCACAACTACAAGTACGAGTACTGTAGCATCAGCCTCCTGTTGAACCATCCCAGTAGCACTCCATACCCCTTGTTTAATACACTCCAAAGCAGTAGAAATTTGAGCAACTGATACCGGTAGTGTCGTTCAAAACTCTTTTTAGCATCTACCCGTGAAGTCATAGATTTTTATGCTACTCCAGCATTCCATACCTTAAAGTTCCTGCCCAAGCGAGCGCCAACCAAATTCTCTGGTGGTGGGAAAGCCTAATACATGACCACACTTTTTGGTTGGATATCAGTGACGAGAGGTCATAGAGATAGGGAACTACAAGCATCTGCAGCGTATTCTTTTAGGGGTTAGGGATTTGGGGCAAAGGTGTTGCGAGACACATATTAGCAGGGGTGGGGGCAAGGATGGAATGGATCTTGACTTGCTAAACGCATGGCCCCGCAGAGCTCATAGGAAAATTAGTTAGAGGCTTCTACAGCGCTAGCAACAGCCCGGCGAAGGCAACCGCCATGGTGGTCCCCGGCAGGATTGCCTCAACAAAACCTCGGCATTTGAACCAAGTACTATGATAGTTTTACGGTAGACGTGCGTAGAACACGTACCGGGTGCTACGTATGCCTTTCTGTAGTTTGATGATTTCCCGGTGTTTGCCTTTTCATGTTGTTTCACGCTTTCTTTCCTCTCTTCTCTTCTTTCTCTTAATAACAAATGCCCCCGCTTTCTGAGATACAATTCGCAATAGATAGACTACTGTATCTCGAGTACTCGAGTACAAGTACTCGTAGTCGCAAACACCGAACGAGAGGGTTAGTGATTACTTAAGCTCTATGAAATCCGGGTAACTTTAACTATTGTACTCGGGTAGGGACGAAAAAATTGGAAAACTTTTGGTGGCAAAACAGGGAGTAGGGGGATGATCGATGTGGCGGCGGGTGAAAAGCGATCAGGTTGCGAAACATCTTAAACCTAGGTTGCTGCACAGAGGGGTTGAAGAGGCCTCTTTAGTACTCTCCTTGGCTAGCTGGGTAGTAGATAGTCATGTTTAGACTACGGTATAGTGGAGTACCGGTACTTTCTTCCTCAAACCATCATCCGGCTTTCTGGTGTCTGCCAAGTCCCATTTTTTTCCAAAGTGCTTGCTGGGGAGGGGGCTCACTGGTGGGGAGAGACAGGCCGGTTTCTTACAATTCATGCTTTGGTGCCTTGGCGTAGTTGATCTTCAGCTCTGTCAAGTCGGCCGGTGTGATAGCCCCTTAGAGTGCCGGTCCGAGGCTAGTCCCGCCAGCTAGGATTTTTTTGAATGAATTAGGGCAAACTCCCTAATTACCACCACTTCACTAGATAAGGGATACTGGCATTCCACCTTTATAACTCAATTGAATGGTCTCATGAATTACTTCCGTTTTGGCTTTGCTAATTTGGATTAGCTCAATGCTATGCTAGAAGCCAATCGGTTTAGACCTAGATACATATTCCATTCATACATCAAAGGACATATAACCACTCTCAAGTGAGAAATCATGATTATCATCAACTCAGAGCATCCCCTACTGCTCAAAAAACCTGGGTTCGTCATAAATAAACCCTCTAGAACAGCAGACGTCGTCAAAAGAAAGCCTGAAAAAGAAAGAGTGAAAGCCTCCCCCCCCCCTAACCAGCGGAAAAACAAAAAACACATATGGAAGGCAATCCTCCATCTCCGCCCCACCAGATCCCTATCAATCCTCTAGGATAAAAAGGGGCATATTTAACCACAAGGACCGCCGTGATGTTGGCAGCTAGTTCTAATCCCATAATTACAGCATCCCCCACCTATACTGCACTGGTACACGTTCCTCTCGCAGGATGTTTGCCCAATCGGGCACGAAATCACGGAGGAGTAGTGCCCACAGTAGAGGCCGGGGCGGGCCGTCCTGCTGCATTCGCAGCTGTCGACAATGCAAGCGCGCTTTTCGAGATCTCTAGTGTCGGGCTCGGCAATGGGATTCGCGAGTGCTGCGGTGTGAGTGAGGGTTAGGAACAAAGCGAGAACGGGAAGGTACTTCAAAAGCACTGGGGGGGTTAGTTAGTGGCGGTTTGATGGAGGAGGGATTAGTGGGCGAGAGGGGGAAGGTTCCTGGTAATTTGACTATGAGAGCGCGTGCTGGTGGAGACTGCGTTAACTCCCGTTCTCCAAGCTGTCGTGAGCGAGGGAAAAAACCTGCCCGGAGCTTTAGTCTACTAGAAGTTCTAGATCAGATTGGGCCTGTGAACCGTTGATGGTGAAGGATGTTTTGGGGGAATACGGCCGGTATTTATGCTTTTGTATTTTTATGGATGAATAGGATTATGTCTATGGCTCCCATGCCAATGAGCTAGAAAAACTAACCTATGAGCTCACTTTAAGAGCCTAACGAACCCTCAAACACCACATTTAGTGCTTCAAATAGCCCAGCAAACTCCAGTTCAGCAATCAGACGCGGTCTGATGATCCCCCAATCATTGCGACCGCTTTGGGGTTTCTAATGAATGGATATAGAGGTGCATCTCGTATTCCTTAATTCAAGACGAACAATTTCTTTCGTTCAACTTGTCCGGGTGACCATCTGCCGAATAATCCATTGTCAGTCCATCTGCATCATACCTTCCACTACCAGCTATCCCGTATTGCTATACCCATGAAGCAGGCTCTTTTTTTTTGGAAATATCTAGTTGTTATGTAGTAGCCAACCTCGAACCCTGAAACTAGGACAGCTCTGGTGAAGATGTTCCGAATGATTAGATATGGGCTGACGAAAACGCCCCGAGGACACAAGCCCGTGATAGGGTGGCAAGAAGATCCTGTCCTGTTTTTTTTTTTAAAAAAAAAACCCCCCCGGGAACAGAAAGTGTTCCGGAGATCTCGACTACCCCAAATATGGGGAGGTCATTCGAAGATGGAAGTTGTATGTTTATTAGGCACACCTGCAGGTGCAGGAGTGGATTCTAGTCTGAAGGGTACGTGAAGGACTACCATATATTAATCCAGATATATTACAGTTTATCAACTAGAGCTTCCCTTTAGTGAATACGGTATATCATTCTTAAGAGCTTACCAGAAGCGTTTGCGGGCCAAATCCAATAGGGCGTACAGAATACGAGTTTGACGAGGGGTGATCGGCCAAGCTGGGAACAGACGCATTGCACAGAATTATTATATAGACGCCTGTTATAATCTGTCAGCTGTGGATCGAGCACAGGAGAGCTCGTGAACAAGCAGTTTTGGAGATCTAGACCCTAATCCCTGTTTGTGGATAAGTGCACAGAAAGCATAAATTTACTCACGAGTTGGCCCTCGCCAGGAATTTGATCATGCCCTTCTGCAGATGATGGTTCCCTACCTCGGACTCTACGGTAGGTCATAGAGTAGAGTAAAACGGGGAATCTCTGAAGCCAAGTGAACAAAACTACCTGCCGAGAACAGCAGTGCAGGGCAGGAGTGCAATTCTCAAGAGGCGCAGTTTAGTGGCGCTGGTAGAAGTATTTCGGCGTGGGAATCTAACAGCCATGGTGCCTTGCTAGTCGTATTATACTCCTGCCATTATGATCATGACAAGCAAGACCGACCAATGGCCCCGCTTATTCAAGACCAATACTTTTGTATCCACCAAGTCCTGGCTAATCGAGTATTTTGTTGTGTGTATACTGTAGTAATCAGAGCTATTGAGTTTAATAGAATCCGAAGCCCTAACACAGAATAGTAGCAATAGATAGATAATAAACTCCCCCACGATGGGTTGCCATGTTGACTTTGTCATGAGACCCAAGCCCTGGGGGGCATAGCATGGAGTACTTGCAGGAAATTGACTGATTTCAGATCCATTCTCCGAGGATCGGCAGCAATTGAGGAAGCCCGAAAGCTAAGCGTAGAAGCAGCACGTTGTCAGCAGATGGATTTCTACTGATTCCTTTGGCTTTGTGCAACCTGAACTTCGTCTTGCGTGAAGATCAATCCGTATCGCCCCATTTCTGCCAGTATCCCGCCCAATTTTGTGAATTTTAGAATAATGGCCAAGAAAAGCTCTATTGACCGTCCATAAATCTATGTAAGCCCTCATTTACCACAAAAAGTCAGAATAATGAGCTTTGCTTTTTCTCTCACCTTCAGTTTCTATTAAGCTTACTCCCCATTCCTTTAGGCCACTACAGCTGGCTTCTTCGTAGTGAGTGTTCTTATATTCTAGGGGTGTCCTAAGGGCTAAAAGGCAATTACTGTAGTGCTTGGTACGGAACTAGGGCCCTCGAGGATGACGAGCTCAGAGGCCCCATGACATGAGGAGCTTGGGTATAATGAAGAGTTCCTCACACAAAAAACAGACAAGAGAGAGAGAAGCTTGGGTCTCATGGCTAGCTGGGTAGAAAAGTGCTTGGAAAATAAAAGTGAGGGAAATCGGTCATAAAGTAGCTTTAGAGAAATCGGTGGAATATAAAGTAAGGTCCCTGCCCCCCCAACAACCCTGATAAAATAATACTATCCCCGACCAACCCAAAAGTACAAACTCGTAATCCTTAATGATTACGCGTCCAAGGCGTTGAGGCCAACCTCTAGCTCTTTATGATCCTCTTGACAAATTCTCCAGAGATGCTACAGCGACTAGACAAAAGTCCAGCGAAACAGGGTCTCTCTCGAACGGCCCCTCCTCACACAGAGCATCACCGGCGCGATACCCTCGCTATATGTTATTAGTATCTTAATCTCAGGCAAAGTGAAATTTCCTCCCACAAAGACCCTCGCTTAGTGGCAATAGTTGACACTAATCGCACTAGCCGAAATTAAGCAGAGCATGGGGAAATTGGGTACCATCACCACTGCCGAATATGCAACTAAACCCATTTTCGCCACAATAAAATAACCTAACTACGATACTACCCCACAACACCTCCAGTATTCCATACCGGTAATCCATGATGACCACATCCAACCCTGCCAACAGCCAACGAGCAATCATCCATAAAACCCACCTTACTACTCCCCCACTAACCTCCCTTCATAGCCAACACCGTACCTCAATTTCCCCATTCCCTACACGAAAACCCTCCCGGTACCACAGGCCCAATGCTTGAACACCAAACCAAACCCCGAGCTCATAAACATTACCCCTCTCAGAACGGCTCACACCCTACCAACACACCCCACCACCCCATATCTCAACAAAAGCCCCAAACGGATCCTTCTTCCACCTGCGCGCATGAGCAGCACCCAGGCAACATTACCCTACCCTCCGCTATACCTTCAGCATCTCGCACCCCGATCTCTCACACACGATGCTTCGTGCAACCAACTAATCAGCCAACCAGCCGTCCCCGGATGCCGGCACAAGACCTGCATCCCTATCCATTCCATAGCACCGCCAAGCGAATAGCGGGACGGGGCGGGACGGGAGCACTTGAGCGCTTGCGATCCTGCGTATCCGAACATCCTCGTGCCGGAATCTATATCGAGAGCATTCGCATATACGGATGTCCTGCCCGAGATCCTGATGACGTAGCGGTAGGAAATTAGTATGTGAGAAACATGTCTCTTCGGCCCCATGTGACTAGAGTTGCATTAGGTTCTATTGCACTGTCGTGATGAGGGCAATGGCGATAATCAGAGTGTGGTACCATGCTGTTGTCCATCCCCAATGGCAAACAGCAACACTAATGATCCACCAGTCGGAAGGCGGTTCGCAATTTGAAAGAACGATTCCGCCCGTGGGAAGGTGGCCGGTGAGGGGGGATTCATTGGACAGGTAGAGATATGTTTCCTCCTTGGTAACACAAGGTCCGGCACGGCGGGTATCAGTAGCGTTATACTCGCTAAATAGAGCTCCTCAAAAGCCGTATTCAACCACCTAGATAGAAACATACTTCCAGAAACTTAGTCCGTCACCATGTAACCCCATCAGCTGGGAGCGTTATATCACACGAAATTTCCTCATCTACAGTTACTCGCGCCTTAACACATTGAAACCCCACCGACCCAGTCACAAAAGCCGAGAGATGTGTTGTTTCCTCATTTTATTTTTTTTACTCAGGAACGCACACCGACATCCAAAAAACGGAAAAAAAAAATCAAGATTTGCAAAGTAGAACATATTAGGAACAACTACAGATGAGACATCCCTCCCCCTCTCCGTTACAGCGCCTACCATCCATCCATCCATCTACCCCATCAAACCCCGCCTACGCACCTACCAAGCCTTCAGCCCTACACCCAATCCTCCTACCCCGCCTTACCTCCCCCCCTCTAGCATAGCACCACAACCCCTCACTCGTTCCCACAACTAACCGCCGGCTACTCCTACCGTAGCTCATCGGCCTTATACTCCCCCAGCCCCATACACTCACCACCCACTAAAAAAATCAAAAAACCATCACAAAACTTAATAGCCTAAATCAGAGTGAGCAAGGACTCATCGGTCACAAGTCACAACGCCAGGTCGGGCAAGTCAAGATCTGAGCTGACTCAAGCTATTCCCCCACAGCCGAAAACGAATTGCGCTACCGGTATTGCATTACCAGTACAAGTACCTCATCAGGAATTGGGAGCACAATCTTACCAAATTCCCATCCACCCAAGGACCCAACAAAAAAAATCGTGTGCAGGTTACCATGCCAAAGCGCCGAGGCTACCGGACAGGAAGTTAACACGATCTTCCTTCCTTCCTTCCTTGTTCAGTGCTACAGTAGGTTTCGTAATGATAGGGACCTTTTATCTCGAAACGGGGATTAGAACCTTGTACGGAGATATAATACAAGGTTTGACAAAAGGTAATACCGCTATGGTACGTAAGCAATTCGGCTATCCTCCCCCCCCTTCAATCGGTGGTTAGGTTGGGGAATCAGGCTTGGCAAACAGTAGTTAGGGTCTGATTCCGGGATGTTGGGGTATGTACCATAGGAATATTTTTCTTTGCGGGGGAGGGGGGATGCAGGGTGTGCGTGGGGGGTTATGATTTTAAGTGTGGGGGGTAAACGTAATGCTCAAGCGAGTGCTAAGTTGTGACGATAAGAAGGGGAGGGAGAAGATGCGGGAGAGCATGGGAGAAGATATATTCATCCCGTCCCCCCCGACTTTAACGAAGGATAGCACATAGCGGATACAATCATGTGTTACACATACCCTTCCTCCCCCCCCTCTTCTTCCCATTCCTCCTCCTCTCGTTCTACCCCTCCCTCCGAGCGCTAACACCAGATACCGGTAACCTACCGACAACGGCGTGTGATCCCACCTCTTCCCCGGAGTCACATCCAAAGTACAAGAAATGCAGTGAACATAAAAAAAAACCCCCCCAGCGAACACAGTATCATACCTCGGAGCACATTACTAATCCGGAAATATAATACATTACTAAACTATCTGCAGCGTTCTCTGTGCTTCCTTCCTCTCTTTCTCCGTCCCCTTTCTTATGATACGGTACCGCGGCATCGCCCCCCACAATTGCACGGAACAGTAATTTTTTTATTTTTTAAAAAAGGCACGCCTTTAATGAGACAGCTCAGTCGCGTCGACGGAGCATAACATATGGTATCATTATCCTACCTTATATCGAATCGCATCGCGTCATAAGTATAATACACAACCGAAAGCGAAAAAAAAGAAGTCATCTTTCGAGTGATACATAATGACTCACCATGGTAGAAATAAAAATTAAAAAATTAATAATATTATTAAATTTTACACTTAAGTCATAGTACTGACATGAAACTTTATATACAACGTCGTACTCATTTAATTCAATAACCTAGTTTAAGGGCAAGTAATAATCCCTAGCACAGCTTTTGACCCAAACGTAGTACAGTACCGGTGCTACGTCATACATAAATTACATACCTACCGTACTCAACGGAACGAGAACAAGCTTAGAAAAAGGGGCACCTGAATAACCCAATCAATTACCAGCATACCACAGCATAAAAAAGTAAGGACATACCGTAAGCCATCATATCGTATCCCTTCCCTCCCACCCGCCCATCCCTAGAAATTAGCGCTGACTACCAGTACAGTAGAACAAACACGACACGCTCTCCTAATTAATGACTACAACATCAACAACTCAGCTCTTACCATAATACCGTACAACCATCCCCACCCTCCAAGTTAAGAAGTTACCCCGTACTTTTGTACTTCCCTTTAATACTTGCTTACTTTCCTTCCTTCCTTCCTTTGAGGTCACGGGGCCCCCCACCACCTCCAGTAATCTATCGTACTCCGCCCCCCGCTGCTGAGACAGTTGAGATTGACTAACTAACCAACCAGCCAACCAACCATTCACGAAAGCTCACTCGGGAAAGAAAGCCGGAACTCATTCATTTACTCACTCCTGAGCTAAGCCGCTAATTTCAACACCCGCGGGTGTGTAACATACTGGTAACACAAGTACCGTACCGTATTTTACTATTACTATACTTATCTCTTCAGGGGAGGTTTCTCCTTTTTTTATTTTTTGCTTTTTACTGTTTTGTTTGTTTGTTCGCTGCGTTTGTATATACGTCACTTTTAGTCATTAGGAAATTTACGGTTAAGCTACTGCTGGTAAAGCTTGGAGATATTTGGTTTCATTTCGTCCCGTTTTCGTTGAGGGCTTGGGATGCTTGGTATTACATGATTAATTGTTCGTCTGTTTGTTTGTTTGTTCGACTTGGTACATTGATTGATTGATTGACAGATGGTGATGATATGGTGAAGTGAGGGGGGGGGAAGGGAGGAAAGGGAAATTCGGCCATGCCAGTGAGAAGTAATTGAGAGGGATGTGAATGAAAAACAGGGTCCCACGCTAGCCTTATGGGATGATGTGCTATGATGGTATGAAGGTGATGATGAGGAGAGTCCTATGTGCATGAAAAGAGAAGAAGAGAATAAAGTAAAATAACAAGAAAGGCGTACTACACTCAACACCTCGCTATGATGGAAGGGAGAAAGAAATAAAAAAACCCCGCAGAAAGAGGAGCGCCATGCAATATCCGAAATAAATGAAGAAAGAAGGAATATCAGAAAAAAAACAAAAAAAGAACTCCTCTCCTGTCTATGTATCCCAACCAGTCCAACCCAATCATGAATGACAGTTTCTGATCATTTAAACAATTATAAGAAAAAAAAAAAGAAAAAGAAATAGGTAGATAGCACACACACACACTAACACGAAACAGACAAACAAACAAGCAGGCAAGCAATACGCCCAACCCCAATCACCAGATAGAGAGAGGCAGAGGCCATAATGTATGTATTCACATCCACGGACTCCGGCTCACCCCATTTGACCCCCTCACCAAAACCCCATTCCTCACAGACGACCCCTCAGCTGGTGCACCGGTCTCAGGGAAGGTAGGCCTTCCACGGATGCGGTCGAAATTGAACAGAGTTTTCAAGCTGCCGACTTGATCCTCGAACTCCTTTGTCGGGAGTGAGGACGGCCCTGTATCCTCCTCCATGAAGGGTGTTACCAGCTCGATTGAGCGCGGGGAACTAGAGTATGATCCCGGGTTATGCAGCGGTGGCAGCGGCCGCGTATGGTACTGCGACGTGCTTGCGGTGCGAATGGGTGGCCGGCGGAGTGGGGCGTACATACTCGATGGGGAAGATGGAAGGGACGTTGGCGATGGGAGGGGAGCCGGCTCCGGCGGGAAGTAGTCTGAATGGAGCTGTGGGGATGGGGGAGTTGGCAGAGCGCGGGGCGCTGTAGGAATTGAGGGCTCGACGTAGTTTCTTGATGGAGCGGAGATATAACTGGGCGGTGGGGTGTAGTGGAATGGAGCACTGGCGAGAGTTGGTGATAGTGGTGGTGGTTTCGACTGGTCCTTCCGCTTGCACTTCTCTGAGCAGTAGAGAATCTTTGTATTCGGTACTACGATCTGATTCTCGCAATGTGCGCTTCAGACGAAGAAACATGTTAGCATCTCAATTGCAAAAAAAAAGAAAAGAGCAAAACTTACCAGAAAGGCAAAAAACTCGTCGCCATGGACGCATCTATGTCGCTAACAACGTTGCTACTACCCGCCTTCAATCCCTTAACACGCGTCCCCGTAGAAGCAGTCCTAGGTGCTGCTGGTGGTTTAATACCACGTCTCCTGTTGGTAGCCAGTTTGACGGTTTTATGGGAAAATAAATTCCCGACCCTTTATAAATATTTTGTTATTGTATGCAGTGCTCTTCCTTGGTATGGAAAAGGCTGTCTCCGCCCGCGCCCGGAACAACAGGGCTTGCAGGTGGCAGGGCAAGGGGGAACGAATTGAGAAAGGATGGATCGGGACTGGGTTTCGTTAATTCGCGCGGGCTGGTTTTGGAAGCTTATCTCCCGTTATCAGTGCTCTGTGCGGTGCTGCGTCGCGTTGCTTACTGCCCCGTGTAGAACAGGGAAGGTTGTTGGACGGAGTTGCAGTTTTGAGGCCTTTACACTATTTTTGTCCTGAGGCGGTGTCTCAACTTTTTATTTTTTATTTCCTTTTTTTATTTTATTTCTGATCGAGAAATGGTAGATCGGTAGGGATAATCGTTGTGGGCTGATTGGGCTTAAAGATTGGGTATTGTGAGAGAGGGCTAGAGTAGATCGTAGGGGGAAGGAGGAGGATTTGTCGATTGTTGTTCCGACAGATATTTCGGGGGATTGGAAGGATATATAGTTGAGTTGACTCGACTAGCGAAAGAGAATGGACTGATGATGATGGGAAGTGTTAATCGAGGTGATGTAGGTGAGGTAGGAAAAGATAGATATGTAAGGCAATGAAGGGGGGAGGAGGATGGGCCCAGTATATAATTATTTTTTAGGACCTTTTCCTAAAGTAATTTATGCATGCAGGTGAAGTAGGTGAAGTAGGCAGGGAGTTAGGTGTGGTCTGGATGAAATGGTAAGAGTGAGGGCTGCCCTAGAAGAGGGGAAAGGGAAGGGGGGGGTGGGTAATGGCTTGAGTGTGTGTGGTGTACTCGAGTATTGTATGTAGGTAGGTGGAGGTGGCCTTTTTTTTTCTTCTTTCTTTACCACTTCCTATGCCCTTTCTTTCTTTCACCTTCCTGCAGTGGTGAGGAAAGCAAGAGGTAATCGATGTGATTTCGGCAGTCGAACTTGGGCAAGAAAGTCCAATAAAATTAAAAAAATTAAAAAAATAAGGTAGGCGTGTGTGTGTGGTGGGAGTGATAATCGAAAGTGAACTAGAGTGAGCCGCGGCCTAGCTTGCTTCTACCGTTACCGTTTCACCTCTCTTCTGGAAGCCTGATCCTTCCTTCGCTTCCACCAAGAAAGAGAATCCCACGGTTAATTTCGATTTTCTCCTCTCTTCTCGGGATTATAAAACGGAATTGGCTCACTTTTGCCCGGCTTTTGTTATTCCCTCGTTTCTTCTCTGGTCTTCCCTTTTTCGAATATCGAAATTCCTCCGAAATGCTTTTCCCCAAGGTACAACAAAGATGGAGAGCAGAAGGGAGGGGGGGACGAGAAGATCGGTTATCGAGGGTAGAGTGAATACCGTAAGAGGAGAAGATTGTATGTGGCAGAAAAAGTAAAAAAGTTCTTTTAATGCGGGTCAATTATCCAGGCTCACACACTCACGCTCACGCTCACACTCACACTCACACCGCAGCAATCTCAAGAAAGAAGCACGTAAAGCAACGCACTCAATCACTCGCTCACCCACTCACACACCACAATTTGTCCGCACCCCCCTCTTTTTTCTTTCTTCCCCGGCCGACGCAAATAATAAGCGGTCTTAAGTTCAACGTTTAACCCCGTACTCCGTTCCAAGGAGCAAATGACGATTAAGGGAAGGGTATTATAAAATATATATATAAAAATAATAAAAAAAGAGCAGAGCACGTCTCCCTCTCTCGTTTGCACGTCAGATGCGCGGTGAGTATGTACGAGTAAAGTTTGTTTGACCTGGGGAGAAGCGCGTGGGGATCGCGGAGAAAGAGGGGAGGGGGAGGGGGGAATTTGATAGAAGAGAGTGTACAAAAGACGGAAAAGGGTAATAATTCTCTCTTTCTTTCTTTCTCTCTCTCTCTCTCTCTCTCTCTTCTCCTTTCACAAAAAAACAATTCTCTCGATGGATGAATTGGAATGGAATAACACTCTCCCTCGCCTCTCCTCTGCACGTTATTTTCCCGGAAACTAAATGGAGCAGTTGCAGGATAGAAACGAATGGGGGTGGTGGTGGTGATGATTGATGAATTGATTGATTGGGGAGCCGGTCTGTAGAGATTGAATCGAGTAAGAAACTTCCTTCTCCCTATCGCCTTTTTTCCCTTTCTTCCCCTCGATGAACGAATGCTGCTTCCCACGTTTTGTATCCGGTGGGTTCCCTCTTTTTCTGTAGCTTGCTGTGGAGTATTGTGCTGCGACTGGTCCGTTCGTTCGCTCGCGCTGCTGTGGTTCCCCTGGAAGCAGAAGCAGAAGTAGGGGCAAAGCAGACGCAATGTACGATAATTCTGTAAGCACCGGGAAAAAGAGAAAAAATGTGAGGATCGAAAGCGGCGAAACGAATGACGTGCGAAACGAGCGGTAAAACGGTGGAAGGGATTTTGTTTCAACGGGCCAACAAACGATGGTTAAGAAAAAGAAAGCAAAAACGAGAGATAACTTTCCTCTTCCCTTCTTTTCCAGCCGTTAAAGTAAAACGAGAGTCCGAACAGTGTGGAGCTTCCTTCACAACCCCGTGAGAAACGGCAGCTGAATCCGGAGAGATGGACGGGGGAAGTGAGAGATGGGATGGTTTTTTCCTTTTGGTGGAAACAAGAGTGGGAATAAGCCAGCTCTTTAATGGTCTCGTGTTTCGATTAGGAACCTGGGAGGAGCACCCTAAAGCTTCAAGGCGCTCTTGCTACTAACACTACTAGCACTACCGCTACTGCTACTACTACTGCTGCCGTGCTACTAGTAAAAGAATCTTTTTTGTTGGTGCAAGGGCAACGCTTTCGAGAGGGGTGGGTTCTCGAGATCGAACAAAGATCTAGAAATCGTGGAGAAGAAAGGGGATCAAACGATCGAGACCATGAGAAAAAAAAACATCTCGTCGAGGGAATTAAGATGCGCTAAAGGCTTACTTCCGTCCTTCTAGACCACCACCGCCACCCCTTGTGCGATGCCTACTCCGCTGTACTGTACTGTACCCTGTTTTTGGCTGCCTTTTGACTGCCTTTTGCTTGGATGAGGTATAAATATTCGAATCGCGACTTATCATCGACAATTCCAATGAGCTGAAGGTGCTTGCTCGCTTGCGGAAGCGCAAAGTTACCATGGCTTTCGATGCTATTTTTCCGTCCAAGCGTTCAGATGGATTCTATTAATAGAAATTTCTGCTGTGGTGAACACCCTTCAGATAGAAAGGTGGCCAAAGAGCTCCCCGACCAGGGACGAATTACGAGGCCTTTTGTTGAGAGGTTTTCCAAGCTTCAGCTTAGCTTGTAAACCAAGGCACTGTTTCCGCGAGGACAGCTATGATATGTTGTTTTTAGAAACATCTTCGAGTTACTGAAGCTGGCAATCAGCAGTGGTCTAGTGCTCGTAGAAGTGTCCGGAATTCGGAGAAACTCCCCATCTGATACTCTAGCTCAGTAGAATAGCTGTCTTGCACTGGATACAGGTATTGTAGCTGCCAGTAGAATTAGCTTTACTATCCCCCCCCACACTCATCGTTACCATGGACGAACGAGAAGGCGCATGCCGGAGGGGGGGTCCCTACATCGCTAGCCAAACGATTCCCCCCATTCTCGAACCTCAAAGCTACCCCTATCAGATGCACATCTCATCACATACACATACACACCCACACACACGACCACCACCGATAACTTACTGCCGCCACCGGCCAATCTTCCCTATCCCCCCGCTCCCACTAACACTAGCAATTTGCTTATATCAACTTCCGTTCATTCGTTTCAAAACCGAAAGGAAAAGAAAAGAAAAGAAAAGAAAGAAGGAGGGCCACGGTATCAGAAAACAACATATTATTGTACCGTGATTCTCCCCCCGCCCCCCGCCAAGAAGAATGACTTTACCCCGCAACCCCACCCCACATTCGCAATCGACCTGCCCTGCGCCTCGCACAACATCCAATTTGCAAAACCAAACAATGTCCAAAAAGCAAGAAATTCAACTTCTCCGAGAAAGTGATTTAAAAGCAAGAGCTGAAAAATCAATAATCTTTCCCGTTTTTTTTCCTCTTTGGTTTTCTTTCTTTTTCTTTTCTTTTTTTCGCCACTACCGGATGTATGATAGGAGGATATATGCGTCGGGAGGGATGAAGAGTCAAGTTTGTCGATAGAGAGAGGGAGTGATAATAGTGATAGTAGGGGGAAATACCAGTAGAGAGAGAGAAGCGAGTCATCGTGCCTGCCTGCTTGCTGCCGCTGCTTCTGGAGTTACCGGTCTTGCTGCCTTGTAGGAATTTGCCGAATGGGTCAATTGTGCTGTTTGGCTCGTTCGTTCGTTCGTTCGTTCCTTTGTTGGTCGGTTTCTCATATCTATCATAATCTCGGCGGGGAGCTTGGGCCACTACTAGTCCCGGGATGGAGCATTTTCTGCTTGCATGGCTTGCATGGTGATTAGTTAGTTGGCTAGGTTAGCCTTATGATAAGCTGCACTGTGTATGGGGCGATCGTGGGATTTACACTTCCGTACCGGCGTTTGTGGGTGTAGTGGGATAATTACGATACGATGTGATTAGACGGGGGGAGTTAAAATACTTGCGACAGTAGTACAGTATGGCACGACCGGTGATATTTGAGTAGTGTATTGGGGTAACTTGGGAGGGGTAACGGTGGGTGGCTAGCTGGTTGGATGGATAGATGGATGGATGGGGATTGATTAATTGATTAATTGATTAAGCCAGGTGGGCCAAGATATGCTTATGTGCGGATGGGATGATATGGGACGAATGGGCGGATGGATGAATGGATGAATGGATGGAGATGTGAATACTTGTAGTAGAATTAGTCTAGCTATGATAATACAAGTGTAGCGCAGCAGTAGTATTGGCTAGTATTATTCCTTTTTTTTTATACAAGAACTGCCCTACAGTACCGGCACTCGAGCTAGCTAGCTTATGTTTTGAAACGGCCGTGGCGGGCCTCACGAGAAGCACAACCAGCAGCAATAGGCTTGGAGCACAGGGAAGGACTCAATTCCAATAGCACAACAACGGCGGCGGCGCAAGCAGTAGCAGTAATGGTCGAATCCTAGTATCAGATTCGGGTTATTACGGGTATGAATCACTAGCTAAAAAGCCACTTTTCAATCAACCCACTCCAAAGATACCATCTGCACAGGTGAGTATTTGAATATCTCCATCTTCTAAGCACAGTGGAGTACACTACATGGCGACCATCACCTCAATCGAAATAAACAAACAAGTAGGTATAATAGATGGATAACTAGATAGATTGCGAACGACAGTGGACAATATCATTGAGCGCTGATGCAATTCCTCTTATGGTATCCTGGACATGTAGGCACAGGTACAAGGGGGAGATTGATAATTGACAGCAAGGGGCACGTGCAGTTGGTGAGAGTTTTAGTCTACCGGCCGAATAAGGAGTCGATTTTTCCTCTCCTTCCTCTCCCTACGTCAACCAATGGCAATGGGAGGAGTCGGCGTTTCTTCAGGCAAATAACCATCTTGTTGTCTGATACTGCCATATTCGGCTTGGGGCATTTTTATACTGCTGCTGCTGAAACAGTACGATACCGTCAATTCATGATCTACCGTTGTATGTATGTATGTAGGGCAAATCATCATTCCATGGGTAACCTTACCCTACTCACGCCATCATCAGCCCAAACTGAAATCCGTCCATCAGTCCCATCCAGTGCATCCGGCACAAGCCACCATGCGACAAAAGTGATAAACCAACGAAGGTAGAAGTTAAAAAGACAGCACGTGCTCGTGAAGACAAGAGGGAAAAGGGAGGGGAGAATGGAATACGAGTAGAAGGGAAAGGGCAAAAAAAAAAAGAAAAGAAAAAAATGAGGGAATGAAAGAATGGGGGAATGAGGAATGAGGGGCTAACATGTGCCAAAAGCACCTTACCCAACGCCCCAGCTCTCATCGTCATCACCATCATCATCATCATCATCCTCCTTCTCCTCCTCCTAGCACTCAGCGCGCTGTCAGAGCAGCGTGGTGTCGAGTTAATGCCAAGCAAGTATGTTGGGTATCATAAAGTAAGTTCTCATCAAATGCAACCCCCACAAAGATAAGGCAGTACATTCCTGAACCGTACGAGTACAACACTGTGCAACCTCCCCCACCCCAATTGGTGCCCTTCCTTCCAACTATGGTTAGGCTGGCAACCTGGTTGGCGAGACGGTCTGATACTCTATGATGGCGCCTGGAGAGAACAGGCGAAGCAAAAAACAAAATAACAAAAATAAAATAAAGAGAGCGAAGAGAAGCCATAGTTCTTTGGGCTTTATCAATTAAGATTGTGCCTGTACTCGACTATTATCATAGAGTAGGAGTCATAGGTTCCTGTTGTAGAAATGAAAAAATGAAAAAAAAGCTTGATTTCAACTTGTACCAAGGACGGTAACTTTGATAGATAGATAGAAATAGATACCGTAGATACGACAGAATATGATACTTTCCGCTACTTAGCTGCTCTATACATCATGAGGGAGGTTACGGGCGGGAACATCGAGCGGGAGGAATTCGGACCGTTGGCTTGCTGCTTACTTACCTGCTTGCTTGATGTCTGTGATAATGGTCCGGCAGTGATAGAGTCTTGGAGGGGTTCTTACATTACATACATCACATATAACCGTATACGGTGACTGTCGTATCCCACAACCCTAGTGCGTTTTATGATATCAGACTAATGAATTAACTAGCGTAGCTATTTCTCTCTCTATCTCTCTAACTATCTAGCTAGCTAGCTAACGGACTAGCGAGCCAACTGCCGTAACCGCCTGTAAGGGTGCCCGCTGCACTACCGTACCGCAAGCCACGACACGCCCGGGAATTACGGTATTGGAGGGGAGGACGATGAACGGAGGAAGTGAGGGGATAATAAGCAAGCAAGCACCCACTACTAACTACGCATCAAGCGAAATAAGGAAAGGATGGAAGAGCGAGTGGATGAATGAATGAGGTGAACAAAAAAATTAAATTGAGATATCATATTCCGCCGTTGAGCCGTTTGTTACGGTATCGCTTTGCTGGTCAATCATTATTGCGCCGACCTACCTACCTACATACCCACCTACCGTACCTACCGTACCGCACTCCACCACACTAGACAACCTGCCTACCTACCTACCTACCTACCCATCTATCTGGTTGTTGTGCCCCGCAATTTTAACTTTACTTTTCCTCTCTGGGGATTTAGACGGAGTAAATTATTGACTGGAAGGAGGAAGGAGGTGAGAGGTGAGGTGAGGTGAGGAGGGGGTTTGATAGATATTAAGGGGGGAGAGTTCACTCGAGCACCAAAGTGCGGTACTTTGGCATGTACGATAGTAAGTTTGATAGATAAGTAGATAGATGGGTGCTGGCGCTTCTGCTGCTGGTGGTGGTGGTAGTAGTGGATAGATTGATAGATAGGGAATGGGGATCAACTACGGTGCGGTATGATACAGCAGTGGTGCAGTGCATCAAGATAGCGTTTGCGAAAACGGGAGCTGAGGACGGTGGACCACTGATAATGCTTTTTGATCGCTCACTCGTTCGCTGGTTAAGCGGAGAGCAGGAGAGCATGAAGAGAATGTGATAGTCCTTGTAGTTCGCATGGTTCGGTGAGCGTCCCATCGACTCTAAGTAAGCCTAACTTAACGGGCTCACGGTAGTTCGCGATATCAAGTTAAACTACATTGCGTGAAAAAAGATCAAGCAAGCGAAGGAAGGAAAGGGGAAAAAAAAGACTAAAAAGTGCGCGGAGAAGGGTGTACTAGTAGGAAGGAGGAGGAGGAGTTTGTGGGAGAAAAGTAAGATAAAGTCGACTTTACCGGTACTTTTGCAAAAATGGGGAATTGAGAGAGGGAAAAAAGCCTAACCCACCAATTAGATCCTCCTGATCTACACACCCACCACACAAAAAAAGGAAAAGAGAGAAAAAAAAAGCATTCCCCTTCCCCTCCCTCCTGATAAAATCAATCACTCCGCCAACGCGGTTCTATCTTCGTCCGATTTCAGGAATCCGTCCGGCACTCCCTTCGCGGCAACATTGGGTGTACCGACATACGCTCCCAGTAGACAACTCCATTGGATTTCTCCCTGGAGTATTTTTTGAATCTCTCGATACGCATGGAGAGATGCATATGACATCCCTGTGGTCGGATCACGAAATTTCGCCGACTGACGCGTGATGACACAGAGTGGCTTATGAGTTTCTATTGTATAAAATATACCCTCCAAGGTACATGGGGAAAGGGGAGATTTGATTAGTAAATGGAGAAAATTTCCAATATATGGTAAGGGATTCGAATTCTAGTTCTATCAAGCAAGTAAAGCGCATGGAGGCAAGCCCCCAGCCCGGGTTTCGTTGCATGAAGAGAGTTCGCGATACTCGCACAAAGGAGGCAACACTAGCCTGAGGCGTGCTCAGAGCGGACAGGAGGAGGCAAGGAGGAAAGAAAAAAAAGAAATGAGTCAGGGGTCAAGTCAAGCGCCAGGATCAAGGGAAGGAGAAAAGGCTCAAAAGCCGAGCGCCTTATCAATCAACTCAGAAATTCCAAGTCAGGCCTTAGAATGGCACTCAGACCGGATCGTGATGTGCAAACCGGGGAATTGGCGAGGTGCATGCAGTAACGCCCGAAGGGGATGGAGTGGAGGCCATGTAACAGATATTCTCTGATGACATAACCCCCAAAGCGACACAGAGTATGGGGATGAGAAACAGTTGCCACCCTAAAACGGAACAATAAAGTGGAGTAGGGTGGGGGATGAAATTGACATGAAGGACGAAGAAATTGAGGAGAAAAAACGAAGAGTGAAAAAAAGAGGAAAAGCAACTTACGCCAGGTTCTCTTTGGATCGCTTGGGAATAACACCTTGGCTAGCCCTTCTCGGGTCTGAACGGCCGCCGAGTCAAAATTTTCTAGCACTACGAGATTCCTACTCGAGTGCTCGGTCTTTGGTTTAGAAGTTTCTGACGCGATATGTGGGGATGTACAAGTTGACACTTCGTCCCTCTGCATATCCGGTGGGCCCCCCCATGCTCCGGAGAGGGTCCCGGCAGAGCCGCATAGTCCAATATCCCTTCCAGGAGCATAGGGATTGGTCCGTGGTCCATGTGAAGCGCCTCCTGTGCAGAGGGTAATAGCTGTGGATTCGCATTGGACGGGGTATTTGATGGTGCATTGATTATATTGTCTGAAGTCAATATTGGATTTGATTTTGCATTTGCAACTTCATCAAATAGACTGCTCGGAGGTGGTTGTGGGGGTTCAACCTTTGAGTTAGTCTCATTTTCTCGTCGCCCATCAACTGTTTGGTTTGGCTGGGGTGGTTGCTCTCCTCCATCCTTCTGGGCCGCCTCCTCCCTACTGTCATCTCCGTTGTCATCGGCAATTAGTTTTTCTTTACCTTTACTTTTGGCCACTGCCGCCTTTGCTCCCTTGCCCTTCTTTTTCCCTTTAGCCTTCTTCCCCTCTCCTTTCTCCCCATCCTCGCCGCTGTCAAGGATTTCTACCAATCCCTTCCCAACTCTCAAGAGTTTTCCCTCACTGTCCCACTCGGCAGTTCCACTCCACCACGTAATCACTGGCCCTACCAATTTGCGGTTTTGCAGGGCTGCGAGTTTTTTCCGTTGCTCTTCCAACCTAACAGCCTCGCTTTCTTCCCATTTGTTCAAACTTTTCAAATTTCGCTCTTCGGTGAGCTTTGCCTCCTTCAAACGCTCTGCCTGTGTCATTTCTCGGCGAGGGTTCTCTTTGTCTTTTTTCGCAGCTGCAGCCTCCATCAACTTGATGGTATGCAGCCGCCGCTTTTCAGACTCTTCTAGCCTCTTCATTGTTTCCGTTCTGTTTTGTAGAGATAGGGTTCGGCTTGAGGCCCTTGTAGCTGTAAATTCAGGAATCCATGAAACCCTCTCCGACTTTTTTCTAGGCCTTGGAGGAGACCCCCGGGGCGGGGACGTTGCTGTGGTTTGTGCAGCCGTAGCGGTGGTGGTAGTAGAGTTTCCGTCCTGAATTGTGACTCGTTTTCTCGTCGATACCCTTGGTTTCAGGAATGCTTCCGCAGCCTTCCGTTTCTTCGCGGCTCGTTCTTCCTTTGCTTGTTGCTGTAGTTCCCTCTCGCCCTCGAGATCCTCCTCGCCTTGCCCGCCTTCTTTTCCGTCGACACCACCCCCCCCGCTGTACTCATCCTCGTCATCCGAGGACTCCAGAAGTACGTCCGAGAGCTCCTCTGCATCCCTGGCTTCGAACTCGATATCGTCCTCGTCTTCTAGGAAGAGGGTATCCTCGGCGTCCGCTTCTTGATGTAATAGCGATGCAAGTCGGTTTCCTGCTGTCGAACGTCTCTCTCTGCCGGCGACAAGAGACTCCACGACACTGCCTTTGTTATTCATGTTGTTGTTGTCGTTAATCGCCTTGAAAGAAGGGGGGTGTTTGTTCGTCCAGATCGAAATCCGGATGTGACGCGCCCCATCACCGATCCAATCGGGATTACGTAAGCACTGTCTGGTAACGTGATCCTCGCCGATGGGAGGCACAACACCCTAGCCATGGCTCCACTGGCGGAGGTTTTAGAAAGAAGGCTGCAAACTGCATGATGCCCAATGCCGGTATCGCTACCGCTATCGTGGGATTCCCTTACTCTTGGCCATCGATGCTTAGTCGCACGATCCGGGCGAGTTTGGAATCATGTTAGGTCACTCGGGTGTTCACATGCTTTGGGTCAGCCTTGCGTGCGGACTTGTCGTGACCAATGGTGGTAACTTAGATTTGGGCTCTGAGAGTGCCCATAGGCTCTCTGGGGCTCAGTTTATGATATCATACTAGGCATTAGGACTGTTTCTCTTTTTTTTCTTTCACTCTTCTTAAATCGGCTTTACCCCGGGTATCGTAGGTGGCAGAGTAGTATATTTACTGCACGATACATGTGAATACCGTGTGGCCAACATGCAGGCTGTCAGCCTTGCTGGATAGATGCCAATCATGGAAACCGTAGCTTCCCGAAACCTATCCAACGTCATTTTATTACAACTACATGTAGCTTTTCTACGTTCTTCCCTAGCGGACACACTTGGGTCAACCCAGCCATATTGTCGGAGTTGCCGGAGGTAGGCAGTGTGTCGGAGGCGGTTGTGGAATGTTTGGGAGTGTTGTAGATTGTTCTGTGGTTGTCGTTGTATGGGGAAGATTCTCTAGACATGTCTTTCCTTTCCCATCCCGGGAGCGTGCAGTGGGATGAAGACTTTGAGGAATGGGGATATGCGCAGTGACCGACCGAGTGGTTGAGATGCTTTTATTATGCTTTGTGTACTTCCCCCTTTACCGTTAGTTTAGAATGACGAACAAGATAACGAAGTTTATGGCTATGTCTTTCCTACCTTTCCTATCTTTCCTACACCACCCCAAGCGCAAAGTGAACCTGTTCGTTTCACTGCTGCTCTATTTATAGATACGCCTTGAGGTATATATATAGCTAAGGTTCGTAATATTTTATATTCCTCATGCATTGGAGAGATTTAACGAATACCTGATGACTGTTGTGTCTTATGTTTCTTTCACATGGGTTGCATGGGCTTCAGATTGGAAATCATGTTTATACATGTGAATGGCCACTGGGTATCACCTGGTATTTAGAGTCCACGAACCAGGGTATACCTACAATTGTTGATGATTTCCTAATCGAGATGAAAATGTGCTTCACTCTGGGGCTCAAGCATTTTCCTTTGGTATTGGGGGGAGACTCTGTGAGGTCTAGCCATATCTGCCTCGCTCCGGAAAAGACCCCCGGGTTAGATCCTGAAAGTCTGTAGATTGAGAACAAGGTAGCCTACTGGTTACCGTAGATTTGGAAGATGTGGAATGTTGGAATGTTGGGGCATTATCGAGGGGGAATTTCTGATGAGGAAGAAGGCAACTCTGTTTATTGTCACATATCACGAGAAAAAAAAGTGATTAAATTGCGTTTATGAGTATTGTATGAAAAGTGAGCATATCTTAGGGTATGCACAACCAAGACTATATGCGACAGTTCGTCATCACAGATTGGTGCCGAGGAGCTTTATTAGGATCGTCCAAATCCTCCGGAAGCCGTTCCCTGGGGATAGAGTTGAGGGGCGCTCCATTCAGAAAAGTCCAAAAATTATTAAGTGGTAAATTTCCCAGGAAGCAATCAATAGAGAATGGAAATGTCTGAAGTATCCGGAACGTTCCGTGCATCCCATATTCAATGAACATAAACCTTCGACTTGTGCCCCTTCGGACTAGTACGAAACACCCTCCACCCTGCAGTGTACCCCCAACCTTCTGCCCCTCTATGTTCCTTACATGCCTCTACAACTTCAAATGCATAGCTAGCCGCCTCCCTACAGCTTAGCCGATGGTTCTTTGTATGGTATGCCAAGAGCACCGTTCTATCCTAGCGGACATAGCATCGGCGTAACGGGTCCAGTGGCTGAGCTTGCCACATTCATAAACCGGTGGGGGTTTGTATTCCACAACTGATGGTCGTGCAGAACGAGGGATGAAGAGACTGCTTGAGCAGGGGGCTGCCGATTGCTCTACGAGTGGAGTTTAGCTCAGATTGCCTTGGAGTGCGGAGGGGCCACTGAGCAAGTGGTATTGAAATGGATGGTGCTCGAGGCCATGTCGGAGGCATTGGCAGAAGTGATGTTGACATTTTTGAGGTCTTTGGTGCAGGCCATTAATGAGAGGATTGCCGAGAGGGCAACTACGATGATAATGGTGACCGCCGAGCAGGCTGGGGAAATTGGGAAAAGCTTGTCTTTGCGTCAATAGGGCTTGCTGTTTGTCCCTTTTGTTTTGTGAAAACATAGACTTGTCCGAGGTACGACCTGTCGGATAGCTCTACAGTGTGAAAATAAAGAGTGGGTTTGAGGATAAATGGGTTGAGGTGGTTATTTGTCTTGGTCTTTGGGTGGGGCGTGCAAATGCTACACTTTCTTTAGCATTACTTTGTATTCTAGTAACCCGATTCATACACCTAAGTCAAATTAGGCCATTCTCCTATGATGATAAGGATTTAGGGCTGCTGAGAGTTAGTCTGTAAAGTTATGAAGTTGGCTTGTGCACGATGTCTGGATAGCAACATACCAGTCATTCTGCTCTGAGTAAAAAGTGGTTGTATCTAATGTCAGGCTATATAGACTGGGTGTATTATGCATTTATTCATATTAGGCCTCAAGCTAACTTCAACATATAATCACTTTCAATAGAAACTTTGTAAGAGCGACCAAACTCTTAGCAACTTAGTACCGATGGGCCTTATGACCACTCCACTTGTTCAAAGCACTTGCCGTAGATATATATCCTTTACTCCTGCAATATGGTCTTGTTGCATCCTGATTTGGAGCAACGGGCCTCTTCCTTTAGTGTTAATTTGTCAGAATTTTCATACAGCATAAAAGATGATAGCTCCTTGAGCGCTTAGCTGAATTACTTCATTCCGCTTTTTACATATGGCTAAAGGCACTATTTCCTATATTCTGTCAACAGTATCCAGCCGACGGAGGTGGCAATCACATATGTATTAGTAGTATTATAGTTATTACATGAATTTTGTATATTATAGGATTGAAGCGGGAAAGTGCTATCCTTTTAGTAATGGTACAATTTTCAAATACCAACGCTGGAGGAGTTATCGGACTCATACTAGACAGCATGCATGAGTAGCCCCTGTATCCATATACCTAATAGTACTGTAAAAGGAGTAGCCTGAGGTTGGTTTAAGTGTAGCATTATGATTGAACCATGTAAATTGCAACCGGGAATGATACGGTCCTGAGTCCTACTGGCTCTTAATCCAAGTCTTCCTTAAGATTACTTAGCATTGCTAGCTGTCTCTGCTTAGGCCTAACATGTCATACCTAGATAGTTCCTGTCATCTACGATACGCACTAATTTTAAAGCAAGGGGTACGCAGGCTTAGCATAACAAAGTAGGCCTAATGTCTAGTATTCCGAAAAGCTAGGTTTTTTTTTTGCACTCTTTCCTTTCAGTTATAATAATATTATTATAACTTCAAACATCAAAATTTAATGTGACAAAAAATACGAAAAGCCCTAGGTACCCATGATACCAAACATCGGACCTACTTTGTTACGCCAAGGGTGAGTTCCCATTGTTTTAGACTTGGCATATTGTACAACAAAAATGTTATTTTTCTCACTTATGATACATGTCATTTTTTCCTTTACAATAATAATGGTATTTTTTTTCTTCTTTTCATCCAGCTCACACGCTATTTTTTACACAGTTGCGCGCCAAACAAAGCCTAGCGTTTACTTTATTAAAATTTTTGTACGCACTATCCCTGCTGGGGCATGACCCCTTACTCGGAAAGTCCACCCTCGGGGGTATGCCGAAGTATGGAATTATCACCTCCCCCACCTCTCGACAAACGCTTTTTTCTCTCCTCGCCCACTCAAGTCGCCACCACCTTTCTTTAACTCTTCCAAGCCTCCAGCAATCCCTTCCATCCTTCCAGCCACAGCGCCAACTTTGCTTTCAATCTCCTCTAAGCCTTTGACTAACCCCTCGCCAATCAATCCAACGCCTGGGAAGTCATTGCCAGACCTTAATGCCGCCTCTAGAAGGCGGCTTACGTTCCACGCCTCTGCAAGCTCCGCCTCTCCAGTTGCAAGTTCCTTCTCTTGTGTTCTAAGCTTGGAATTTTGTTGAACGACATGTTCTCTGATCTGCGATTCCTTGACTACTGGGGCAGGAGGTGTTGGTGACGCAGATTTAATTGGTGATACGAAAAGAGGGGTAGTAGTTGGTGCAACAGAAATGCCTAATAGTGCTAGTATACGTAATTCAGGATACTCGTCCTCATCAGGTGAAAAATCCGTACTTCTGCCACGCCTGTGTCGTGGAGGAGTGAAAACCGGCATCGTACGGAAAGGAAGCTTTTTGCTCGGGCTTGAGCTAGGGCTCTTGGGAGCTGGTGGGGGTGTGCTCGGAGCGGCAGCCTTGGGGGGTTTTATAAGAGGAGAGACCGATTCTGCTGCGATTGTCGCTAAGACTGTAGAGATTGCTTTTTGCTTGGAAAGTTCGATTTTCAAACTCTGGGCAGTCGCCCTGTGGCGTTTTTGGAGATGGTGGAGGACATCACAAATCTATGATTATGTTAGCAACACCCGATAGAGCATTAGAAGAGGGAGAACTGACGTATGTTCCGCCTAGTCGTAGACCCTCGCTAGCTTTAATCCGGCCTTTATGCACTTCATCCAGTACCGGTTGAAGGAACTCTTGTTCGGCGGCCATTTCTGCTACTGAAGGGATTTCGGCGTATAGGCTTTCAAGGTCTTTTTGGAGCTCGTCTGCTTCAGGGTCATTATTCGCCGAATTATGTGAGCCGGCTACTTCCAAGAAAATTCTGTCAAGCCGGGTCTTCAGGGCCGTAGCGGAAAGAGTCGATAGCCTATAAAATGCATTAGTACACTCTTGCGGGGGGCAAAATTGAGAAGGGCTCTTGCTTTTTGACAAGCGTAGTTACTCTCTCAACAATCTCCTTCCCGTCATCACCGCCACCACCAACAATCACACCGCCTGCAAGTCTTTCCAGCCGGGCAAGCACCCTGTCATCACTCTCCAACATCTTATTTACACCTTCAACATCAACGGTAGACTCCTTCATATATTGCTTCAAGTCGACAATCTCCTCTTTTAGGATGCTTAATAAATCATCAATCTATCACTATTAGAAGTTTCGCCATGCGGGTATCTAATTGAGGAGCAACTTACAGCAGCCTGAAGGTCCTCCTTCTGCGACAGCCACTTCCTTCTTCTCCGTTCATCTAGCTTCCGCTTGCGTTCCCTATCTGCTTTCGTCCTATCCTTCATAGCTTTCAGAGCTGCCTTCTGTCTCCTCAGTTGGGTCGCGTGCTGCCTCAGCAGTTCAGTGCTCTTCCGCAGCCCTTCAATCTCAATCTCCAAGTCCTCCTCCGATCGGGGTCTGACAAGTCCGAGGTCAGTGTGCGCTTTCTGCAGCTTTGATAGCGCGCCCGTCTTCTTGAGGTGATTGTATCTGCAAATATTAATCATCGGATAGTACCCCAAGCCCACAATTGGAGGACCTACATCTCGAGCTCCTCTAGGGAGACTAGCGTCTCGTCCGTGATATACCGCTCAACCCATTGTGTCACTGGGACAGCGGTTTTGGCATTACTGAATGCCCAAAGGACGTCCTCTTCCCCGAGTGGAACTTCATGGGCCGATAAAGCTTGCAAAAGCTTTCGCGAGGCTTCTGTCGGATCCATTGTAGGGGGCAAAGTGCGTAGGACAGTGTAAACAAATGTCGTCGGGTCAAGCTATTGCCAAGGCTTGGCGTGTCGGGGCTCGGGCCGAGGTTAGGGCGATTAGCCGGTCGCTTCGGGTATCCCTTGGGCGGTCTTAGACAGTAAAATTCACGACATGCACGCTAAGGCCCGTTTTGGAAGGGTTTGAGTGTTGCGATTCGTTAAGAATATTTGAGCTGACCCAACTGCTGAGTCATTTTAGCATTAAAAAGGCTGAAAAATACTATTTTCCGACCGCGTACAGCTAGCAGTTACCCAACATGGCTTTAGCGTGCCTGTCGCGAATTTTACTGTCTCAGACCGCCCAAGGGATAATAATATGATAGTTTCAAACAGTTGGTTGTTGCAACCAACTTGCCCCCAGCCAACGACGCCGGAGGATTGAAAGTGAAGATATGGTGAATCTTAATAGTTGAATGGCCTAGAGCTCTGGAAGATGGTATATCTGCTATTTCACCTG
Source organism: Tuber borchii (assembly GCA_003070745.1). Taxonomy (NCBI): domain Eukaryota; kingdom Fungi; phylum Ascomycota; class Pezizomycetes; order Pezizales; family Tuberaceae; genus Tuber; species Tuber borchii. The sequence continues at coordinate 14,051 of NESQ01000154.1, read as the reverse complement.
TAGGTGTCCTGCTCGTATCTGCTTGGATCTTTTTTAATATTCATCATTCCCGTTCACAAACTATATGCTAAGTAGCGTGGGTGCTAGGCCCTCCGATCCCTATGGAGACATCTGATTGTTTCCTGGGTATATATATTTCAATAGGAGACTTTCTCATACTGCTCGCATGCGTCATTTGCTACATTTCGATTTAGCATGCTATGAGATTTATTTTAGAGACAGAAAGGCTCATAAATTACTCAATAGTAGGGCTCTTTAAACTCAAAGTCATAACCAAGGTATTTCAGGCCGAATTTGCCCTGAGATACATCAACATTTTCTTCACCCCCGACTAAAGAAATATTCGCTTCTACACTTAATATTTCCGTGTTGCTTTAGCTCTTCCCGCGTGCACTCATTATAACGAACTACGAAGATATTTACTTATCATTGTGATCCTAGGAATCGCACTCGTGGTTCGTAGTGTATTCACACATCCGATAATCTGCCATGCTATGAGATAGAACCACGAAGATCCCCTCCGCTAGAAGCCTAACTTCAGCACTTGCTAGGCCATATGTTCTTTGTCTAGGTTTCGCTTCCCCATGCCACCATTTTTCTTCCCCAAACCCGCCCATCCTGATTCCTTTCACCTTACTAGGCGGTGACATGAACCCACTTGCAATCCGCTGTATAACATCAGGTATACTCGGTGGCCCAGCTGTAGACAAAGGTGGGGGTTTCCCCTTGAGTTTGTAGGTGGGGTGATTACCGATTACTTTAATGTAGTGCGGGAGATTGTTGGAGGATTAGGATGGTGGATGCCTCGGCCCTGAGGTATGGAGAAGGGCTTAGATTTATGCTTTAAATGCCGTCCCATCCCCCTTATCTCTCTCCTGCCATAACTTGTCGCACCCTCACATGGGTAAAGCAACCAGAATTACTCTCACAGGGCGGGACGTCCCACAGGTTGATTGCGACGCCATCGTAGTAGAATCACTGGCACAAGGTCCAGCTAGGAAACTCACCCTAACAAAGGAAAAATAGTCCCCTGGGCAGTCGCCGTACTATAATACAAGCTTGATATTTGACCAAAATAATTACTTTATTCAATGGCAAGATGGCCGAGTTGGTTATGGCGCCAGGTTAAGGTTATCTTAACATGCATCCTGGTTCGGGAAACTGAGCGTGGGTTCAAGTCCCACTCTTGTCACATCTTTTTTTTTCTCCTCTCTCCCAGCTGCATTGACTGGGATTACCGTATGCGGAAACAATGTCTCTCGGGCGCTTTTGTAGAGAAAGGTGTAACAATCCAATCGCCGGTGGTTGGTATAATCGTCAAGATCCCAAGCCCCCTCGTGTAGGTCCTAAATCGATCATACTTCCACTAAGAACTATGAGATCCAGTGGCCCGGAACTTATCATAGAAGTAACCCCGTGTAATGATATACATAGCACGCTCATATCTTATAGGACTTACGATCAGTATGCTGAAGATATCAATTTCACAGCCTCGAGTGACAGCACATGAACCCCTGGAAGTCTCCTAATCACATTACGCCTTCATTCAAGGTGATAGAACACCTAGGCACTCCAATACAGGGAAAGTACCCGATTATCCTCCGATATTAAACAAAATCTATACTTTTAGACCCCCTAGAGTCCAGGTCTTACTAGTCCCGCCGCGGCCCAAACCCCTCCCATCCTCACGCCCAATCACTCGTTCTAAAAGACAGGGATTCTATTGACCCCCCTGATGCTTGACTCTCTCCTTCCTATGATACCTCTTTCCAAGGTGCGCAGCTCCGGTCCGACCTCTTCGCAATTGGTGGAGTTTGTTTTGTCCCAGAGGTATTGTTGAAGAATTGATTCATCCGAGACGGGATTGTGTTTTGGTTTTGGAGAATATATTGCTACTTGGATTCTCCGGGTCGAGAAAAATAAGGAGAGAGCATCATTTGTTCTTTTTCATTTTTTTTCAGGTCTTTTGGCCGTGAGTTGGGGTGAGTTAGGTTGTTCTATGTTGTATAAACCCCTAGAGAGAGGGTGGGGGTCTCAACCTTCAGCACACCATCCGCTGGAAGGGCAATTGGGCCGTGGAAGGCGGAGATATAATTGTGTTACCCCACAAAAGTAAAGAACTAAACTCCTGATAAGTCTACTAGTACTACGAGCCATCTAAGATCTAATTCTTGGTTGACTGAGTGGCTAGTAATTCACTGCCCTGATATCGGTACACTCACTTTTGGATACTTACATTATCTCTACGATGACAACATTGACCCTAGGACCGTCCTCCGATGCAGGTTTTTTGGGAAGTTTTTGACTTCATCTGCTGATATAGAACCTTCCCTTTGCTTCTCTACTGTAAGACTGGATTTGACAACCTGGAAATAAGTGCCTGAGCAGCCCTACAGCATCCCTGCTAGCCTTGCTATCGACCGGCGAAGAAGCAATTCTGGATAGAGTTTCCCCTTCTTAACTCTGAGTAGTTCTCGGGCTTCAGCGTGGTAGATAGTTCATTTTGGGTTTTAGACCCCTACGGGGAGAGTGAGGTTCGAGCCAGTGAAGGTTCTAGAGAATTGCAAAGTCGATGGGGGATTGCAGTAAGGTATTATGAGTACTGCGCTAGCTAGGATTTTTAGTGAAGGTTTAGCAGGGGAGGGGCACGACTCTTCCAGCTGGTTCGTTTACTTTTTGTTTTTTTGGGTTAGGCTCGGTGGTTAGTAGATTAGAGCATTGTTTTATCATGATTGGAAGAGGAAACGTCGGCGTTTTGCAAAGTAGAGTTAGTTGTGGAAGAGTATGTAATTTTGTACTAGAAGGGCTGATTAGTTAGCGTTGTGTTTTGTTGGAAATGTTGGATCATTTTGGGCTGCTCACGGCATACATATTTTCCCATTCGTCATGCACACGGAACACAACCACCTTCACCTCTGACACTCTATTCCTTGCGAACAGTTTCACTACTATTAGTTTCATGCTCACCCAAGCTTCGACCCTGCATATCTAGTGCCACAACAACAAATACCAACTCACCCACAATGAAACACGAACCCTTTTGATGCCGAACAACAACCATACCCTCAGTTGACTACTCAACTACAACCTCGGGCATTCAATTCTCACCTCGGAAGCTATCCAGAATAACCGGAGGAAAGTGGGTCAAGTGGACCAATCTCATGTGAGATTCGGCATGCGCAGGAAGCATGCTAAGGGAGCGGGTTTTCTCTGAAGGAGGATATAAGGCAGCTTGTTCTTCTGCTTGTTCATTTTGGTAACCATCACTTTCGTTTCTATCTATTTTTTGTTTTCTTCTTCTCTATTCACTCTGACCAATGTTTTTTCTTTTTGGTTCATTATCGCTCTCTTTTTTATTAGCTATACACAATCGATCGCTCTCAATCCGCATCCGAACTCTGAATCCGCTGTGCCTGCTGCCTTCTTACAAAGATTTTGCCTAGGGAGGTGATGGTGCTGAGTAAACGTCTGACTATTTTAGAGTATTTATTTTGCTAATTATGAAGGACTGTACTAGTCTGAGAGTTGGTTTATCTTGGTGATGGTAATAGATAACGTTGAATCATGAAATCATCTCTTCAATTATATGGCATCTGAACATACATTCTATCCTAGTCCTCTAAACTCCGGTCCCTAGAACACCAGCTGCCATAGGGAAGAAAGGCGTTTGCATCAGCCACCACAGGATATCCTGAGGCAATTGATATCAAAAGCGTTAACCACCATTCATCATGGTCATGCTCCCCGGCCGCTCACCCTAACCGCCATGGACATGAACCTCAAACGGAGTACTGACAACAGGCAGGTGCTCCTCCGGGCCCGCCCCGTGAGTCGGACAAGGCTCATCACCAATGCTACTGTCATACCGCACATGCTTCGCTGCTTTCGCACGTCTTCGCCCCAGCAAGAAGAAAGCACCAATAGTCGCCATGGCTACTATTGCCCCGCAATTAGCGATACCAGTAATTGTCATGGGTGTCGTGGTAGCCCCAGTTGACGGAGGGTTGGTAACTGGCCGAGAGACCGACCCGCCCAGTTCAGAGGATGAGGAGGCGGAATTCTTTGACGAGATACCGTCGGAGGGTGAGATATTGACGATTCCTTTCACAGGGATTTGAAACGGGTTTCGGAACGTCGAAGTGCAAGTGTTTGCAGTTGTGCCACAAGTTTCGTATTGTTTATTGCAACACCATTCTGCTACTTGTTAGAGCTGCAGCTATTGGGCGCACTATAGGGTTATTATACATACTAGTTCCTGGAGCTTCGCAGAAGGCTTGATTTGAGTCCACCTTGCGCTCCTATGCAGGTTTGGGCCTTGCCGTCGCAGCGACTATACCAGAAACGCGTTAGCATTAATAAATTAGTGACGATGATTTGGGGCCTTAGGGACCACTTGACTCGGGCAATCGTACTAGAGCATGACAGGCACTAAAGTCAAAAATAGCCATAATACCGGTGCCAGATATTTTGGCAAACATGGGTGTAGAAGCTCGGACTTGGTATTTAAGCTTGGACTGTCATCATTCTAGTAGAACCATTGCATCAATAGCCACCTCAGGGAACCAAGTCCCCATCAAATCCTCACCACTTCGCCAGTCCTTGGTTTGCAAACTTACGGATCCAATGACCGACAACACCACAAAAGGGCAAAATCATTCTAAAACGCGCACACCCCATCTGTCCAGGCGATTGCCCTCGTTAGCGCAGCACAAAAGCAGCAAAGGCTTAAAACATAACGAAACCCACTACATTGCCTCTCAATTCCTTCAGCTGAGTACTGTTCTGGGAGTGCCTGGGGCAAGAACTCTAACTTGGCCGCGGCAAGACACCCGAGTAGTGTAATCACCCATAATAGAGCCGTAATAGCTATAGCTATCATTTTGATTGTCCCTTGGGTGAGTAACCTAAGTTAGGTGAAGTGAATTAATGAGTGGTAGGGAGCAAAGATGAGACTGATGCGATGCTGTGCTGCACTAAAAGAAAGAAAAAAAAACAATAACCCGGAGTTCAGCTATTAAATAAACCCAATTGAGCATCGTGAGATCCTCTCACCGGCCTCACAAAAATATTTTGGATAGACAATAAGGAACTCTGCATCACAACTTCAGTTACTATATCACCATATTTGCCGGCGCTGGTGCAGCACAAAAAAACATGGCTAGGGATGCATTAGAGGGATCCTGCTTCCTTATGCCGTCCTGGGCAGATTTTCTAGAAGGATGCCCCAAGCCTATAATTGGCCAAGTATTGCGGAGGCGAAGCGTTGTAGGAACTCTCGGTGTGCATTATGCCCCATAGTCCATGGACTCTCGTGTTCACCGTCATGAGGCGGGAGTGGACCCGCTAGCATTCACTGGCGTGGTGTCCACAGCGAAAACGGTTCTTCTGTGGGGCCCCACAACGCCTTTGCTCTAGCGGCCGGGAGCTTTATCCAGCGAAAGTTTAGCGTTACCTTGTAGCTAGCGTTGTTGGCGCTAAGTCACCAGAGTTTGTGCCATGGCACAACCCTTCAAATCGATGTGCCTGGCACGGCACTATGTAGTGCCCAGGCAATATATGTGCAAATAAAATGACTTTTTAAGAAGAAAAACAAAGAAACTATCTACAAGCCCAATTCATATTGAATATCCCCCATTTCCCATCCTTCTAAGTTCCCACTGTGCTGAAGAACAGGAATCTTTGCTTCCTCAGTAACAGAAACCAGCCCACAATAATTGAATTGTACCCAAACGTTCATGCTATCATACGGTAGATTTTGTTGCATTGGAAAAGCATTCGTGGACACCGACGCCGGGACTCTGCTCTAATGGCCCGTAGTCGTTTAAGGGGTAATATTTAGCCTCATCGGCATGCTGTGGGGCTGGCTGCGATATCAGTATCTCTTCCCCATTACAAGTATATACCATCATCCAAAAAAGTAAAACCCCCAGTGTGCTTCCTACCCACAATTAAACATTGCTCTTTTGTTCTTACTTGCTGGGAGCGAACCCCCGTAGCTCACCAAAAACGCGGCAGCCCCAGAAATGCAGATGGAACGCAAGCAGGGAAGAGAGAGGATTTACACGTCGGGTGCCTGGATGGGCAGGAACGGGGACACCTCAGTGAGCAAAACACGGGAGTGGCTAAACACCTACGAAAGCAAATGCTGGGGCCTGAGGTCTCGAGTAAGGGCTTCTAGTTTCGGCATTGAAGTTTGAAGAGGAGCATTCAATTGGCGCCGGACGCCCTCGTTTTAATCAGAGTCTGCTTATTAAGCAGATGATCTCTTTCCTCTTTGAGTTAGATCTAGTTTGTGCAATCATCATCATACTGAGCACTGGCACATTAACTAATTGGGTGTAGTAGCGCCAAGATAGCACGAGATACCGTGGGTTTGCCGGCCTATTAACTTGAGAGCTCATACGAAATACAGCCCCAGGATCATGGCAAGTGGAAGTTCCTTTAAATTCTCTGGGCAATCGCTTGTCATACAAACACTTTCAGAGAAGCTTTTGAGCTTAGGGGTTATACTTGTAGCCATTGAACCAGGGGGGGTTCAGTGCATTGTCGGCGCCATGCCAGCCATCATCGCGGCAAACCACCCGAGATCAGCCAACCGTGCGAAGGTTGACAAGGTTATGTGTGATCGGATCAGATTGGAACGGTTGCAGATAATTACCGGTACCGGTATGTCTCGTGTCTAGCCATTTGCCATTAATTATTATTAATCATGCCAAGACAATATTCTGCACGGCCGCGTTCGCATTTCTTGACAGGCAACCACTTTCGAGAGACAGGCCATCGGACTGATTTGACCTTTTCACTTTCTTCACCTCCCCCCAACAGAAACTGTTCGCCTTGGAGCTTCTTTTCGTACATTAGCCATAGTATTTCGAAACTGCCTTTCCTTCTTTCTTCCCCTTTATACTCCTCGATAGATGGCCAGTAGCTCTACCCGACATGCTCCAGGATTCTATCCAACGCCGTCAAAAAGCACTATTGCGCCGCCGGCGGTGGATACGGATACAGTGGAGCTTAAGGATATGATAGCAAGCTCTCCGCCACCTGAGTTGGAACTTAAGGATGATATAATCAAGTTGAGTGTCAACGGTGACGAGGCCGCTGTCCGTGCGTTACTTGATAGCGGGAAGGTTACTGCGGACTGGTTGGGCGAGGATGGGGTCGGGCCCCTGCATGTACTTTAGCCCCTCATTCCCCCCCTCCCTTTTCACCTTATCTGATCTTCCTAAACCTATGCCGGAGAGGCTAACTGAGATAGTGGGCAGCGATCAACAATCGGTATGCAATTTGCAAGCTCTTGTTAGAGCGAGGGGCAGCTGTCAACGCCGCTGGAGGCGAATCAAATGCTACCCCTATAATGTGGGCTGGGCAGCGCGGACATTACTACCTCGTTAACCTCCTATTGAAACACGGCGCCGATCCTTGCATGAAAGACGTTCATGGATACAACGTACTCCACTTGACTACGTTTGAGGGAAATATATTCCTGTTGGTGTTGTTATTGCATCATGGGATTCCTGTGGACATCCCAGACTCGAACCAACACACTTCGTTAATGTGGGCAGCTTATAAAGGATATTCGAATGCTGTGGATCTCTTTCTGCGCTGGGGGGCAGATGTTCGTGCTGTTGACGATATGGGTTTTACTGCATTGCACTGGGCCTTGGTGCGAGGAAACTTTGGTTGTATCCAGAAGCTTGTTGAGTACGGGGCAGACAGATTTGCAGAGACCAACGAAGGAAAAACTCCAGCGATAGTAGCGGAGGAGCTCAAGACGCAGAGGGTTTGGTGGGACGCTTTAGAGGATTGCGGCTACGACAAAGATGGGAATCCATTACACCCTAATGGGACGATCTTGGGGATCCGGGTGGCCGACAAAACCACTGTGCTCAATAGATTCTTTCTGTGTTGGCCGACCTTAATAATATGGGTCATGGTGATGTGTTTAACTTATCTCTCTTGGATCCCGGGTGTTCTTTCGGCCGTCATCTTCGGATTAGGTCTGCACTGGATTGCTACCAAAGCGGGCGATTATGCAGAGGGTGATCAGAAAGTAGTAAATAATACACCCTATCTAGCAGGAATATTTGTGGGGACTATATTCTGGACTGCGGAGCGATGGCTGTTTAGCATTCTGCCTAGTAAATTACCCCCTCTCATCCCGGATGTACTCAATTCTAACCTAATGGTCAATAGCGGATGGAAAGTGCTAAAATTTTGTGTTCAAAGATACCTTTAGTTCGGCCCCTTTCAGCAATATGTTTTTCGCAGTGATCTTTTCATCTTGCGCCTACTTCTACACTATATGCATGATTTACCACCCGGGCTATATACCCAAGCTTTCCAGTGTAACAGAGCAGAAGGCGGTGATAGATGAGCTCCTGAGTTTATGGAAATTTGATAACAGCACTTTCTGCGTTGAATGTATGGTTCGAGTGCCACTCCGGAGCAAGCATTGCCGCAAATGCAACAGATGTGTTGCCAAACATGATCAGTAAGCCCCCTATCTTTTCCTGCGTACCTTTTGACAACGTGTTCCTAACACCGACCTAGTCATTGCCCATGGGTCTTCAACTGTATCGGTGTCAGGAATCATAGGCAGTTCTTCCTTTACGTGCTTAGTCTTGAGATAGGCATCTTTATGCTCGTTCGTCTAGTTATCATCCACTACACAGTTCTAGGCCTCGTCCCGAATGCGGAATGCAGCATCTTAGCCGAGCCATTCTGCTCGGCCGTGCTTCAGGACCCTTTCACAGCATACATATTTGTTTGGGGAGCGCTCCAAGCCTCATGGGTGACCATGCTCCTTTTAGTCCAACTCGTCCAGATAGCCCGTGCACAGACTACATGGGAATTCATGACTTCCGGCCGCCGCCACCACAGCCACGACAATAAAATCACCTCAGCCGTAACATCCGCCCTCGCTACTGGCGCAACCACAATGGAAGGCGCCCAACTACTCTCTACGCCCCGGGGCCCCGACCCCGCGGCAGAAGCCAGCGGAGGGCACCACCATCCAAGCCATCGCCATCGTCGTGGAGGCAACGATACCTATTTCTCCCGGATGAAGAAGCTCCTCGGAGTAGACGTTCTTGTCCATACCGCCCAAGATGCTAGTAACCCTGCCCGCCGCCGTCGTGTTAACCCGTTCTCCCGAGGAATCCTCACAAATTGTAAAGACTTCTGGTGTGACCCCGCGCCTGTATTCAAAGAAAACGTTATCAACGATGGGGAAGCACTACTCGGTGGTGCCCGGGTAGACTACTACAGGATGTACGAGGCTCCCCCCCGTATGCATGCTGGCAGAAGTGACACGACGAGATACCAGCGGATTGCAGAAGAGGAGGAGGATATTTAAATTCCGGGTCGTTTTGTGTTTGCTTTTGTTTTGGCACCTTTTCTCGCCCTTTCCCTCTTTTTTATCTTCACTATTCGAGCTAGCTAGTTAGGTTGGGCTCAGTGAGCGAGAGGAGCGATATGATGGTTTATGATATCTGACATATATTTTTTTACCTATAGGCCGTATGAATATAATATTTACTTACATATTATTGTTTTCTTATTTTTATGTATAGGCAGTTTATTGTGTGATGTGGCTCCCAAAGAAAACCACCCCATGGAATGTCACCTGGAGGATACCTGCGGTCCGAAGGATTTCCTATTTCTTCCTTCATGTCCAAGACTGGCCTTTGGCAAAGGAAGAGTCTGTGCCTTATGCCCCGTATGGCAAGGCTCACTTTTACTCTCAACACGCAAGAATTCTTGAGCTGACAACGGAACTCTGCGACTATCGCCCAATAAATTCCACGGGTTTAGAATAACACAATGGCTCACTAGGCCCTTTCTCTGACACTATAGAGGTCAGATACCAGAGCATCTTTGCCACAGTACTCTCGTTCATGAACAGGACCGTGGAGGGCCGTGCTTGCGCACTGAGACTTACTTGCCATGCGTGCTATGCAGGGCCTAGTATCCTAAGCCTCTGCCATGGGTGTCTCCAGTCCTTTCCTTCTGTACTTGCTTCTTCAGGAATCTCATGAAGCACATGAGGAGCATCATACTCTATCACTCGTGGGTCACACTTGACCTAAATTTTGGTGCGCTTTGTGTGATAAGAAAGTATCGTTGGTCTACCTTTAAGAGAAGGGGTGCGAACTGGCTATGCGCCCGGAGTGGCAACCTTGTGCCAAGGCCAAACCCTTTCGGCACGGGACCCTGTAACGGAACTGTTGTGGAACCTAGATTTGCCTGTTTTTTTCTTTCCCACTCCCCCGCGCGAAATTTGTGGAAGCCCCGCACTAGATTGTTTTTTTTTTCCTGGCAGCAGTCGAGCACTTCCACCCAGTGTAAAATATCTCACTCAGTCCCTTATAAATCACCTTTCTGCCTTCTGCCCTCCCGTTTTCTGCTCCCTTTCTTCCTCCTTTTGCCGTGGGAAGAAATCTCTACCAGCACTCTGGTGGCACTGCCACCAATCGTCACCTTTCGGGTGGCTACGACAACGGCGGAGGCACCAACGATCCCACGACCATCGCTGCACATCAGGGTTAGGGGTCGCCTTATGTCTATATCCTCCAATGCCCGGGCGAATGTCGGCTTCATGAGAAAAGCCCCCATCTGGCTCCCGGTTTCTTTTCTGGTATGATTTCAGAAAACCCAGTGGAGCTCCAACCATTAATAACCGTTTCTGCTTTAGCACTCGATTTGTGGACGGTTTTCTCAAAAAAAGATAACCGAATCGATTGCACGGGTTGTTTGTCTAGGCTGGGGCTATCAATACCAGGAAAACTGGAGTTTCTCTAGAAGCGCAGAGCTTCTCCCTTGCCCCGTAAGTCTTGTGCTATTCACTTCGAGCGTTGCAAAACGGCCACTCAGCACTAGGACGCAATAAATGACACCCGAAGGGTGGAAACCATAGTCCGAAATATGTCTGATGCATTCGCCCCGCTACTTGGAATTTGTGCACGTAACTAACAGCATCGAAAAGCCCCGGAGGTAGTGACCCAGCCGGAGGAGGCGCGCTGCTCCTTGCCCCAGTATCTTAGTTTCCATCCGCTTGACATATCTGAACTATCGGTTCCGGGACCCGCAGGACTTTCTGGGATTTGTGTAAGAGCCGGGCAGAGCTGGTCGAGATGGTCTTCCGGTAAAATCTAAGGTCATTCCCGATAGCACCTCACTGAAACGCTTAGACCACCTAAGACACACACGATCACCTGGACGAAAAATGATATTCGAATATCTTGATTCAGGATTTTGTCGACAAAACATCAGCTTCTATGTTGACGGAGAAACGAGGTTTCGACCAGAGCAGAAGCCTGCTTGACTATCTGATTCGAGCATGCTTAACCTATCTGAATCAAGTTTGCTTGAGACACCTCTGCTCCCAGCCGTCAAAGAATTCCGCTAGCTTTCGGCAACATATCGCACCATTTTGACCACATACCCTGCTATTACTGAGTTTTTGGTTGCCTGAAGTGTGGTTAGCCATATAGGTAATGTTGGTCTCCCCCGCGCTGCTTTCGAAATTACAGCTCTGATATATAGAATAGCTCTACAATAGCGTAACTCAGCACTGCGACCAGACCCTAGGCCATACCTTAGGGTGTATGCTGTGAATATCCTGTACTGGTACAAATAAATCGCGGATTTAACGAAAAAAATAAAGATACACCACGCCCATACCCTCGCCACCGCAGCTAAAGAAGGCTGTAAAGCCAGAAATACACAAACCTGAGATCTATCCTCCTCCCAACCACTGGATTTATGAAACCGAGGAAATCCGAGCCGCCCTATCTGTGCCGGTGAACACAGACTTAGGGAACACAGATGCGCTTCACCCACCTGCCCGAAGAATGAATACAAGAAGTTCATTGTAGGCTATTGCCCAATCACGCCTGTCAAGAGTGTTGTATACCATGGATTTTCCAGTACTCGCTACGAATAAAACACGGATTTAACAAAAAAAAGAAAGAAAACGCCATCTGGGGCCCGTGCTTCTTCTACTCTACTACTATTCTCTTCCGACGCTCACATCTATTACCACACTATTGGTAAATGGACAGGAAACCGCTTCAGTATTATTCAGTATACTCATCAATCAGTTTTTGACTATTATACTGAAAAAGCTAAAGATGTGCTATTTCCTCTTTCAGAAATGCCAGAATGGTATCAGAAAAGATATCAGGAGGATGGAAACTAGAAATTGTATTACTTTTTTGTTTTTTTGACTCTCAGACTAAGTGGACACTTTTATCTCATACAGAGAGAAAAGGGTTGACTTGCATTTTAATAATAGTAACTCTCACTAGTAAAGGAGTGATAAAGAGTACGCTTATTAGCCTTAATCCCAAGACTTTCAGCAATAAGGATAAGTAGCTATTGGTAATTCTTCTTGGAAGCTATTGCTTACATCAGCAAAAAAAATTCTGCCTCATGTATTACCTACATATCTCCCTGTATCTGCTAGTAATACCACCTCCCCCAGTCCCTCCTGTCCCTCATTCATTTACCGCCTTTCCTAAAGACCCAACAGGCCTTCTGAAAGCCCCATACATAGCTTCGGCGCCATTTATCGTCCTCTTTTGCAGGTGGCCCCTAGCTTGCTCCATTAGCGAGGAGGTCTCGCTTAACTGACCCCTGTTTTTTTTTGCATTTCCATCCAGCCCATTTTGGCTGTTGTGCGTCCGCTTTGTACCTGTGCGCGTCCGGAACAACCTTACCTGTCTCAGCGCCCCATCACGCCCTTAGCGCTCTCCCTTCCCCTTGATTTCTCCATTATGGAATTCGTCCCCCTGGGGATGTTCTTCACGTCATAACATGCACTCTGTACCCCTGGTGCGCGTCCGGAACAACCTCGTCTCTCTTAGCGTCCCATATTGCACTTTGCTCTCTCTCTCTTCCCTTGATTTCTCCGTTATGGATTTCGTCCCCTGGGGGACGTTCTTCAGGTCATAACATCTACTCTCTACTCCTGTCCCGGCCCCACACACCCTTCTGTTTCCAAAGTATGCATACCAAATCTGTTTTATTTCACTGAAGCCCGTATCTTTTGTGCCTCCTCTCGTCCTTCTCCTGACATTCATGATTCGCTTTGCCTTTCTGTACCACTCCTATTTGTCGCCTCGGTTAGTTCACTATCGATATTCTTAGGTGTCTCAAAATGCACCACTACGCGTCCCCTTGATACCTTTTTTTGTTTGTTTCTTTCTACTGTAAAGTTTACAATAAATTCTATTAAATGTTTCTAAATCAATTCTACTATTTACATACTAGGGGTTGTTATCCGTACCACTAGTCTCGGGTACTAAATGCGCCATGCCCATGATCCATTTAATACTAGCGACTATCTCGGTTGTTCCATTTGGGCCTTTCGCCGTCCCCAAAGTAATGGTAACAAGTCCCGTGATATCTCTGAACTTCTCCGAGTTCTCAACATATAGTCTATCTACTAATACCAGTCTATCTACTAAACCTGTTCTTGGGTCTCGAACTTTCATTATCGAAATCAAGTGGGCCGGATAACAGCCTTTTAGTACTCCATAAATACTTCTATTACCTGAATCCACCCATACCCAATCATTCCTGCTCTGCCCAGTTGACCTCCAACGCTGGGTTCCGGTACACCGAAGAAGGTGCCAAGTGACCTCTCTCTCGTCCTGAAAGTTCTCTACCCGGACACGTAAAAGCCAACATATCTCAACTGGAAACTATTTAACCGAATACACATCAAAATGTTGGCTCACAGACGACTTCCGTCGATATTAATCCATTAAAAGGTGCGGAAAATTTCTCAAACTCTGGTAGAGCTGGGAAATGGTTTCCACGGTGGGTGTGAAACCCATTGGTTGTTTAGTTACTGAACTGACTTGCCGTTTGTGCTGTTTGTCGCGTACTTCGTCTCGAATCGGACGTGATAGATCCGCTTTGATATTCATTTCATGAATTTTGAAGCTGTCAAGTCTAGAATATGATCGTAGTATTTGTTGGCTTGCATCGTTTTTATTTGACCGCTGATAGCCCTCCTTGATTATTGTTTTGTGACTTGTTTC